>SNVD02003159.1:0-170841 GCA_013180625.2 Boswellia sacra
AAGAAATATGGCACACACTTGAAATAACTCATGAAGGAACTAGTCAAGTTAAAGAATCCAAAATTAGTATGCTAGTTCATAGTTATGAGCTTTTTAAGATGAAATCGGATGAATCAATTTCTGAAATGTTTACTATATTTACGGATATTATTAATAGTTTGAAATCTCTTGGTAAATCTTATTCTAATGTTGAAATGGTGAGAAAGATTCTAGGTGTCTACCAAAATCTTGGGAGCCAAAGGTGACGGCAATTCAAGAAGCAAAGGACCTCACCAAACTACCATTAGAAGAACTTATGGGTTCTCTCATAACTCATGAAATCATCTTGAAGAAGAATGAAGAAGAAGATTGTGGAGTGGCAAACATGTGCTTCATGGCTTTAAGAGAAAATGAGATAAGTATTCTAAACCATGATCCTAAGCTTTCATATGATGATTACTTGAAGCATTCCAAAATTTACATGTGCAAGTTGATAAACAAAATTCAAAAATCAATGCTTTCAAAAAGAAGTCAAAAATCATGTTATCTCAATTAGAAGAATTGGTGGAAATAAATGAAGCTTTAGAAAATGAAAATGAAATTTTAAAGCAAAAAGATTTTGAAAGTTTGGAAAGTCAAATACATTTATTAAAAATTGAAAATGACATTTTAAAACAAAAGGATTTTGATAAATTGGAGAAACAAAATGCTATTTTGAAAAAGGAAAATAATGACTTAAGAAATATTGTTGATAGTTTTACAAAAAGCACAAAAAAATTGAATTCTATGTTACAAAACCAAAGGTGTGTTTTTGATCAAAGAGGGTTAGGATATAAAAGTCATAAAAATCAAACGTATTTTAAAAACTATTTTGTTCATGCATCTTCTAGGAATAATCCTAATCATTCATGTACTTATTGTGGAAGTAAAAGACACAAAGTGTATTCTTGTTATATTACGAAAAATCCTAATTTGAAACAAATATGGGTTCCAAAAAGTACCATAACTAACCCCCAAGGACCCAAGAACATTTGGGTACCAAAAAGTCTCTCTTTTAATGTTGATTGTAGAAACAAAGGAGTGGCAAACACAAGTGGTACTTAGATAGTGGATGCTCAAGGCATATGACCGGAGATGCCTCAAAGTTCTCAAGATTAATCATGAAGAAAGGAGGATATGTGATCTTTGGTGATAATGCCAAATGAAGGGTAATCGGACATGGTGATATTGGTAACCCTTCTTTACCTATTATTGAAGATGTTTTGCTTGGTAATGGTTTGAAACATGATTTAATTAGCATTAGTCAATTGTGTGATAAAGGATATTTTGTTGCTTTTGAGCCTAATAGATGTGTGATTAAGAATTTTAGTAACAATAAGATATTATTGGTAATAGATGTGGTAATATTTATATAATTGATATTGATGTTAATGATCATGTAGAAAAGTGTTTCATTGTTAATCATGATGCTTGGTTATAGCGTAGAAGATTAGGTAATGCTAGCATGGACACAATTTCAAAAATTTCTAAAAATGATTTAGTTGATGGTCTTCCAAAAATAAATTTGAAAAGGATAAGATTTGTGATGCTTGTCAATTT
This sequence comes from Boswellia sacra, assembly GCA_013180625.2. Taxonomy (NCBI): domain Eukaryota; kingdom Viridiplantae; phylum Streptophyta; class Magnoliopsida; order Sapindales; family Burseraceae; genus Boswellia; species Boswellia sacra. Next base: position 1,579 of record SNVD02003159.1, read on the forward strand.
GGAAAACAAGTGAGAACTTCTTTTAAACAAAAGAAATTTATTTCAACAAATAAACCTCTACAATTACTTCATTTGGATTTATTTGGACCATCAAGAACTCAAAGCCTTGGTGGAAAGTATTATGTTTTGTTATTGTGGATGATTATTCAAGATTCACTTGGGTATTATTCTTGAAAACTAAAAATGAGGCCATACAAGCTTTTTCAAAATTTTCAAAAAGAGTCCAAAATCAAAAAGGATATTCTATTGTGTCCATTAGGAGTGATCATGGTGGTGAAGTAGACAATGTTGCATTTGAAAATCTTTGTGATGAAAATGGTTTTGAGCATAATTTTTCCTCACCCAGAACTCCACAACAAAATGGTGTTGTTGAGAGGAAAAATAGGACTATCCAAGAAATGGCTAGGACCATGTTACTTGAAAATAATTTGCCAAAATATTTTTGGGCCGAATCCGTTAATACCGCATGCTTTATAATTAATAGAGTCCATATTAGAGCTTTAATAAAGAAAACTCCTTATGAACTTTGGAAAGGAAGAAAACCCAATATTGGATTTTTTTAAAGTTTTTGGATGTAAATGTTTTATTTTAAACACCAAGGATAACCTTGAAAAATTTGATGCAAAAGCCGATGTTGAAATTTTTGTTGGCTACTCCAACCATAGTAAAGCATATAGAGTTTTTAACAAAAAGACTCTCACTATTGAAGAATCTATGCATGTTGAATTTGATGAAACTAATGTTATTTCTTCAAAGAATTTAGATGATGATATTGTTGAGGTAGAAAGGCAAATCAATGAATCAAGGCTTGATGAAAAGAGCCAAGATGAATTACAACTTCAACAAGAAAAGCTTGAGGAAATAAATGATTCTTTCCAAGAATTACCAAAGGAATGGAGGTATGCAAAAGCTCACCCTAAAGATCTCATTATTGGTGAACCATCACAAGGTATGAAAACTAGATCTTCTTGTAAGAATTTTTGTAATCATTTTGCTTTTGTCTCTCAATTTGAACCAAAATCTTTTAAAGAAGCCGAAAATGACAAAAGTTGAATTTTGGCTATGCAAGAATAATTGAATCAATTTGAGAGAAATCAAGTTTGGGAATTAGTCCCTAGACCTAAAAATCATTCTATTATAGGCACTAAATGGATTTTTAGAAATAAAGTAGATGAAAATGGCACCATTATTAGAAACAAAGCTAGACTTGTTGCTCAAGGATACAATCAAGAAGAACGTATTGATTATGAGGAAACCTTTGCACCGGTTGCTAGATTAGAATCAATTAGAATGTTGTGTGCATTTGCATGTTATAAAATTTTTACATTATATCAAATGGATGTCAAAAGTGCATTTTTAATGGTTACATTATGGAGGAAGTATATGTAGAGCAACCTCTTGGTTTTCAAAATCATGATTTTCCAAACCATGTTTTCAAACTCAAAAGGCACTTTATGGCTTGAAACAAGCACCAAGAGCATGGTATGATAGATTGAGCAAATTTCTCATTGATAATGGTTTTGAAATGAAAAAAGTTGATACTACTCTTTTTATTAAAACAAAAAATGATGATTTATTAATTGTTCAAATCTATGTTGATGATATTATATTTGGTGCTACTAATGTCTCTATGTGTGAGGAATTTTCCAAGTGCATGCAACAAGAATTTGAAATGAGCTTAATGGGTGAATTAAATTTCTTCCTTGGACTTCAAATCAAGCAATCAATAGATGGGATCTTCATTAATCAAGCTAAATTTACCAACCAAAGTGAGTCTTCTCAAGAGTTTGGATGGATAATTCAAGTACATAATAACCATATATGGGTACATTTACCAAGCTTGACAAAGATGAGAAAGGAAAAGATGTTGAGGTAACAAAATATCGAGGTATGATTGGCTCTCTTTTGTATTTAACTGCTAGTAGACAACAGGGGGGGGGGGATATTTATGTTTATGTGTGTATGTGTGCTAGATTTCAGTCTTGTCCAAAGGAATCTTACCTTAAGGCTGTCAAAAGGATATTTAGATATCTTCTTGGAACCATAAATCTAGGTCTTTGGTATCCTAAGTGTGATAATTTTGATCAAATTAGTTATTCCGATGCGGACTTTGCTGGAAGTCTTCTTGATATAAAGAGCACTAGTGGCTCTTGCCATTTTCTAGGACATGCATTAGTCTCATGGTTTAGTAGAAAACAAATTCTGTTGCCTTATCAACCGCGGAAGCCGAGTATATTGCAGTAGGAAGTTGTTGTGCACAATCTCTTTGGATGAAACAAATTTTAAAAGATTATGGTGTGGTATTTGATCATATTCCCATCAAATGTGACAATACAAGTGCCATCAACATTTCAAAAAATCCAATACAAAACTCTAGGACTAAGCATATAGAGATTAAACATCATTTTATTAGAGATCATGTGCAAAAAGGTAATATTTCTTTAGAATTTGTTCCCACCGATAAACAATTAGCCGATATATTTACTAAACCCCTTAGTCAAGATAGATTTTGCATAATTAGAAGAGAATTAGGTATGTTGGATATGTCTTAATTTTGCTTTTATATGATAATCTTTGAATGAAAGCATATGTTAAGGGGGAGAATATATTTAGGGGGAGTAGTTAATTTGATTACATCTTTTTGATGATAACAAAAGGGGGAGAAATGGTTGGATTGCTTACTTACATTCTTAACAAGTGCCATCTTTTTGTTTATTCTTGATTTTATTTTCATTCTTGATTTAAATATTATTTTAAAGCAATCAATGGTTTGTCATCATCAAAAAGGGGGAGATTGTTAGCCCTAAGGCTATATGATAATTTTTGATGATAACAATACACATTGATTCATTGAGTTTACTAACATGTTTATTTATGTGCAAGAGTAAGATCATTGAAATAATTTTAAAATCAAGACGAGGCTTATTAAAATGAAGTGTTGAAGCTAAGGAGAAGACTACATGTTATAGGCACCAAAGCTTAAGAACAAGGATTGACTTAAGGAATGTGACACATGAGCAATGTTCAATCAATTGGTCATATATATCTCTAAAAATATCCAAATGACGTGATTCTTGAGCCTTTGGAAAGCTTACTCAATTTATAACAGTTCATATGTTTTAATGAAATTCAAATTTCAAGTGCAAGGTTGTCCAAATCATCATGCAAGTTGAAAGACAAATGGAAGCAGCTGACATGAGCACCGAATACTCCTTTAGACATATCTTGAGCTATAAAAATCAAAATGACTTGATTCTTATGGCATTGGAAAGATGACTTAATGAAGAACATTTCATATGTTTTGAAAAATTCAAATTTCAAACAGAAGGCCGGCATAATTGACATGCAATTCGGTGGACTGACACAGAGAAGAAAAATCAACTCACATGAGCACTGAATGGTGTTTTGGCCATATCTTAAGATAAAGATATCCAAATGCTTTGATTCTTAATGTTTTTGAAAGCTTATTCAAATATGCAGATCTTTTATGTTTTGAATAAATTCAAATATCAAACGGAATGCTGACAGAATTATCTTTCAATTTGGTGGACTGACACAAGAAAGAAAAATCAAGTCACATGAGCACTGAATGGTGTTTTGGCCATATCTTGAGCTACAGATATCCAAATTACTTGATTCTTGATGAGTTGGAAAGCTTATTCAAATATGCAAATCTTTTATGTTTTTCATATTTTCAAATTTCAAACGGAACATTGACAAAAATGACAGACAAGATTACGTTTTTTATGGTGGGCAGAAAATTTGGAGTTGGTGTCTTCACTTGATTAAGTTCATCTCATTTTCCTATAAAAGGAGCCATTCTCCCATGCATTCAAGTAGTACAAGAGAAGCATTTATCAAGCAAAACAAAAAAAAGAGAAATATCAAGTCTATAGAGCTTTTATATTCTTTATCTACTCTTTGAAGAGAGTTATACTTTTGTTGTAAAAATTATCCTTGTTCTTGTATTGTGGTTAGAGTGAGATATTCTTGTAAAGGATAATAGTTATCCTTGAGAGAATTCTTTTCCTTGGTGAGGTTGTTCATCAAGAAGAACTCTTGGTGTGGTGTTATCAAGAGTTGAAGAAAGTTGCCTTGGTGAGGTTGTTCATCCAGAAGAACTCTTGATGTGGTGTTATCAAGGGTTGAAGAAAGTTGCCTTGGTGAGGTTGTTCATCAAGAAGAACTCTTGGTATGGTATTATCAAGAGTTGAAGGAAAAAGTCTTGATGAGATTGTTCATCAAGCAGGTTGTAAAGATTTCTACAACTTAGTAGAAAGCTTAGCTCGTGGAGCTAGGAGCCCGTGGACGTAGGCAAGGTTTGCCGAACCACGTAAATTGAGTTTGCACTCTCTCTATCTCCATCTCTTTATATTTAGTTGCACTTGTGATTGTTCTTTATTACTATTCTCTTGATTGCATTCTATTTTCATCTTCTTCACCTTTATTCTCAAAGAAAGAGTTAAATAATTTTGATCTTCCAAGAAAAGTTTTCTAAATCAGTTTTTATAAATAAAAACCCAATTCACCCCCCTCTTGGGTTGCCATTTGGGTCAACACATATATCCAGCATATGTTTTTTGATAAATTTCCATGCAAGAACACGCTTTCATTAATTTGCCTTGTTGGTTAAGCCCAAATATCCCACGTTATTTGTAGTATACCGTTGAGTGTCAATCACAAGGAGGCCTTCGATAAAAGATGTTAGTAAACAAAAATATTAAAAAAATAATAAAGATGTAAAATTTAACTTTGAAGTGATTGGTTCTAAAGATATTACAATATTTAATAATTGGAAACAATCAATGATAATTAAGAGCTAAGGCATCGAGAATCATTTATATCTTTTGTGAATCTAATCCCCACTTTGATTCAGCAATTATAACTCAATTGAAAGTTTCACATCCCAAACAATCAATCGAAAAATATGTATAGTATAGCATAATGATAAACACATGTATTTGATATCTACCTCTTTACAGCAATATTTTACCAACACGTTTTCATCTTACAAGTTATCCAAGAGCGACAATATATCACATGACAATAGTGTCAGTAAAGGACTACTCCATAAAACGAAACTACCCATAAACATTATAATTCAACACGATCACATAAGAAAGCATGCTGAATTTATATGAATTGAGGAATTATAATTTCTGATTTTAAAAAGAAATCAAAAGATAGAAAGAGTTTAACCAAACAAACATAACATCTTTATAGCTCTTGAGTAAATGCAAGTGGAGAAAAATGATAAACTACACATACAGTTTATCTCTGCCTTACCAGAGTTCTAGCCTAACTTACAATTCATTCTTATCATTTCTAAAGAGAAAATACAAGAGAGAATTGTAATATACAATGATAAAATGTGAACTCAAATGATTTTTTCTCCCCCAATTCAATTCCTCAAGTTGTCCTTAAATAAGTGATGAAATGGAACTATTATACCAAACCTCCACCAATTTTTCCACATTGGCGGCTACCAAACATTCCACCAACTTGCAGCTGATTTTTGACCACCAAATGGACCGAATTGGGCTTTCTGGAAAACATGAAAGTTGTAGCATTTTGTCTCAGCTTTCCAGGGCCACCAGATTCATGCAATTTGGACAAGTATTCTCTGAGATATGGCCCAAATACTGGACATGGGTCGGGCTGAGAAACAACTACAATTTGGTTTTGTTGTGTCTCAATTTCGGCCCATCAAATGTTGGATTTGGGCTTTTTGATTGTTCTTCAACTTTGTGTAAAATTGAGACATGTTGCTCCAGGTTCAATAATCTCTCCATTTTGATCTATAGATTGAGAGTTGTGTCCATTTTATTAAACCTGAAAAAATGATTTCCATTAATCACAATTTAAGGACAACACTTTATTTCAAGATAAAGACTAAAGAAAATGCAAAAGAAATGAAACAAATGTAAAAGAGGCATAAGCAAAATAATTATGCTAAAATATCATAAAAGCTTTATAATGCTGTCCAATTAGCATTAATTATTTATGCTTAAGAGTGTACTTTCATGCGTTTATCACAATCCCCAGCCAGCTTATTGCTAGTCCCTAGCAATTCAAGCGTAAATGAAGCATGAAGAACTACTTCAGCATTTCAAACAAAAAGTCAGTTCAAGATCACAATTGCTATAAAGGTTATTTCAATCATAACTTCCAAAACTGAGCACATGTGAATCAAGCCAAAACCTTCTTACCACGAACCGCAACACATATAGCCTTGAAAATTACTCTATGTAAAAGCCTCAACTCCATATCCTCACAGGTGAACGACTGTTAAAAAGGCTATGATTTCTCTCATGGAGTTGGAAAACAGAATAAACACTCAAGAAAAGGTCACATTTAAGGACAGACAGACAACTAACATTGATCCAAAGATAGAAAAATCAATGATTAGAATCAAACCATTCTTGCAACATGCTACCTTTAGGACTTCATTTATCTTGAGTGAATAAATACAGCTTGGTGAGAAAAGACTGCTTCATAAAACTTCTATCTTCTAAAATTGAATGAAGACATTATTGAATCGAACTGACTTCTTTTTTTTTCTTTTTTTTCTTTTTTTCTTTTCTTTTTTTTCACAAGAATTGAAATTTCATCTTGAATTGTCCCTTAGCTCAATTCGAGTAATGACATTCTAAACAAGGATTAATCAATTCAAAGGATCAATGAAAGTTCGTAAGTTGTTTTCTCAACCTCTCCACTCACTCACAAAAGATATGTGAGATTAAAAAAATGTGAACTTAAACATGAGAATTCTCTTGGCTATATACATTGAATCATCCATCTTACCACAAGGCTTATCATTGTGCTCAAAATAATTTCAGAAATCATTCTTTGATAACCTAAATAGAAAAGATGACGCAAACCAACAATTTTGAAATCATACCTAGATAGAAAAACAAACCCATTTAGACAAGAATTACTGAGAACACATGCAATAAACAGCTGTGCATGAAATACAATTCAAAAATAAAAAACAAATCAACTAGTTAGATTGCATTTCAAGAGGTCAAAACTATACTCCCTACTCTGTCATTCTTGATCTAATAGATCCAGAATGCGTCTCAAGAGATAATGAACTCTTTACACTGCCATTCTCAGACTAATAGATTTTTTTTTATATGCAATGCAAAACATATGCCTCCTATCTACCCCCAACCAGAGCGAAACATTGTCCTCAATGTTTAATGTAGAAAGAGAAAGAATAGGAGACATCAACCAGATCCAATTTGCTCTTATTGCTTATTCCCACTGACCAATTAATTTGAGATGCTTCAGGGTCAGGTTCATAAACAAAAGCTTGCAATTTATCAATTAGTTCATCAGCAGTTGAGGCAGAAACAAGGATCCGTTGTGCTAATTGTGAGATAAATCTTTGTTCCACAGCTTGATTAACAAAACACAATAAACAATCAAAGAAATTATTGACATTCAACAAACCTATGGGTTTCTGGTGGATATTGAGTTGGGCCCAAGAGACAACTTGAAAGATTTCTTCCATTGTTCTAAAACCTCTTGGTAAAGTAATAAAGGCATCTACATTTACAATCATACGAGCTATGCGTTCATGCATGGATGAGACCTGTAATTCCTCTCCAACTGTTTTTCCAGCAACGTTAACTAAAGCTTTAGGAATAATGCCTAAAACTTGACTTCCTCTTGAGTATGCAGTTGTTGACACACACCCCATTAACCCACGGTTACCTCCCCCATAAATTATATGAAGTTTTCTCTCAGCTAGAACCTTACCAAGATTATGAGCTGCTTCTACAAAAGCTATATCTTTACCAGGTTGAGATCCACAAAATACACATATATTTCAGAATCGACGAGCTGAGGTTCCCTCCATTTTGATACAACTCACTAACTATGTTTATGCAAATGAAGAACATGAGATGTATTTATAGAATGCAAAAAATAGTTTAATAATGACATCTATATAAGTAGCTCAACTGTTTGTCTGACAAACGTTGAAAATAAAAATAAAAATAGAAATTCAAAAATAACGGCAAGCATGCATATGTACAAGTAGTTGTGATTGTGGCTCACATCTTCGTCTAGTTTTACGTCCAGTAACGGCTAAAACACCTTCTATGAGTTGGGGATATGCTTCCCATCCAATTTTCTTATAAATTGGCAAACAAGGTCGTTTTGAGTCAGATTCCCGAGACTATAGCGTTCTTGCTCTTCTCGAAATTGTGTCCATAATCTTAAAATCTCTCGATGCACAAGTCCACAAGGATGCATCTCAAGAGTCAATAAGATATTATCTAGGGACTCCTTACTCAGTCCATCCTTAATGAACTGAATCTTATCTTCTCGATTTACAGACACAAATCCTAAAGAGGGACATCGCTTATTACAGGTCCATCGTGCACATTTGTGACAAACTTGTAATTTATTTGCTCTTCGCTTTTTCGCGTAAGAGCTTTTACCCAAACCAGGCATGAAGGAAACAAAGGCTTTTGAACATTCACCAGATAATCGAACTTTGGCTTCAATTAACCATCGTATGTCAACAGGTAAACCCATCAGCATTAGCAATTTTAACCTTGCAAACCGTGCTTTGTAAATTTTGAGTAATGCATTTGGAGGAAAAAAAGGAAAATGTCTACGAAGGTTTGAAAGAATCGTATCCATTTTGAAAGATAAAAGAATGCACGATTTTTGTTTGGGTTATAGTTTTTAGGGAACTGAAAAACCGACTTAATTAGTCACGGAGTACCGTATCCGCCACTTAACCGGGAAGTAAAATAAAACACGCAAAAGAAAATAAAGTAAAAATTATAGGAAAACCATATAATAAAAGCAAGACAACGAGATAATGAAAGCAAAAATAAAGTCAAGATATGGTACAGATAGATGATAGAAGCAAAGATAAAGTCAAGATATGGGGTAGATAAATAATAAAAGCAAGGACAACCAAATAATAAAAACAAAAATAAGATCAAGATATGGTACAAAAGTCAAGATATGGTACAGATAGATGAGGTAGATAGAACCTGATTAATTAGGATAGACAGGATCAAGAGAGATCTCCTCGAGACACATAAACTGACTTTCCCTTTCCACATAATTTTTCAACTGTTGCCCATTAACTTTGAAAATTCGACCATCAGTGGGATCCTCAATCTACACCGCTCCATTGGGAAAAACGTGCTTTACGATAAATGGTCCAGTCCATCGAGATCTCAACTTTCCAGGGTGTAAATGCAATCGCGAATCATAAAGACAAACTCATTGATTTAGCTCAAAGTTTTTCCTCAAGATTTGCTTGTCGTGAGCCGCTTTCATCTTAGCCTTGTAAATCTTGGAGTTGTCATAGGCATCATTCCGCAATTCTTCTATTTCAGACAATTGTAACTTTCTTTGAAGACCTGCAACACTCAAATCAAAGTTAAGGGCTTTGACAGCCCAATAAGCTTTATGTTCTAGCTCAACAGGTAAATGACAAGCTTTCCCATAGACAAGCAATATGGAGACATCCCTAGATAGTTTTGTACGCAGTGCGATAAGCCCATAATGCATCAGAAAGGTGTAAAGACCAGTCTTTGCGATTCGGGTTAACAGTCTTTTCTAGAATCTGCTTGACCTCCCTATTTACGAGTTCAGCTTGCCCATTTGTCTGTGGATGGTATGTGGTGGAAATCTTATGAAGAACACCATACCTGCGCATCAAAGCTTCAAAAGAACGGTTACAGAAATGTGTCCCTTGGTCACTGATGATGACACGTGGCGTACCATACCTAGACAACACGTTTTCTTTTAAGAATTTTACCACGGTTGTGTTATCATTAGTACGACAAGCCATAGCCTCCACCCATTTGGACACATAATCAACAGCTAGAAGAATATAAAGATAACCAAAAGATGGAGGAAAAGGTCCCATAAAGTCAATACCCCAACAATCAAATATCTCAATAACAAGAATAGGGCTAAGAGGCATCATATGACGGCGAGATAAAGCCCCCAACTTTTGACATCTTTCACATGAACGACAAAAATTGTTAGTATCTTTAAACAAAGTGGGCCAATAGAGTCCACACTGTAAAATTTTTGCAGCAGTCTTTTTTATTGAGAAATGACCACCACAAGCAGTGCCATGGCAAAAGTTTAAGACACTAGCAATTTCACTATCAGGAATGCAACGTCGCATAATTTGGTCAGCGCAATATTTGAAAAGATAAGGATCATCCCAATAAAAATTACGCACCTCAACCAAGAACTTACGCTTATCTTGTACACTCCAGTTAGATGGAACTTCCCCGCAAACCAAGTAATTTACAATATGTGCATACCAAGGTACTTGGCTTATAGTGAAAAGATGTTCATCAGGGAAATCATCTTGAATGGGTTAGACATTAGTGGAATCATGGAACTCAAGACGGGACAAATGATCTGCTATAACATTTTCGACGCCCTTTTTGTCCTTAATGGTTAGATCAAATTCCTGCAAAAGAAGAATCCATCTAATTAGACGGGCCTTAGCATCCTTTTTAGAAAAAAGGTACTTCGGAGTTGCATGGTCAATAAACACAGTAATAAATGAACCAATTAAATAAAAACGAAATTTGTCCAAGGCAAAAACAACAGCTAATAGTTCCTTTTCAGTAGTAGAATAATTCATTTAAGCATCATTTAAGGTTCTACTAGCATATTAAACAACAAAGGGTTTGCCCTCCCTTCTTTGACCAAGGACTGCTCCTACAGCATAGTTACTGGCATCACACATAATCTCAAATGGAAGGCTCCAATCAGGTGACTGCATAATAGGGGCTGTGGTGAGTTTGGCAATTAATGTCTGAAATGCGTCCTCACAAGCTTGAGTCCACGCAAATTCAGCATCTTTCAATAAGAGGTTACACAATAGTCTAGATATAGAAGAAAAATTTTCTATAAACCTCCTATAAAAACCAGCATGCCCTAGAAAAGATCGAACATCTTTTATCATTTTGGGTGTAGGTAATTTAGAGATCAACTCGATTTTAGCCTTGTCAACCTCCATTCCTCTTTCTGAAACAATGTGTCCCAAAACAATCCCAGAAGACACCATGAAATGACATTTTTCCCAATTAAGCACAAGTCCTTTTTCTTCACACCTACTCAAAACAGATTTTAAGTTAAGTAGACATGAATCAAAAGAGTTACCAAAAACAGTCAAATCATCCATAAAAACCTCCATGCATTTTTCAACCATGTCTGAGAAAATACTAAGCATGCAACGTTGAAAAGTAGCTGGTGCATTACATAATCCAAATGGCATCCTACGAAAGCATAAGTACCAAAAGGGCATGTAAAGGTAGTCTTATCCTGATCCTCTAGAGCTATCTCTATCTTGGTAATATCCTGAATACCCATCGAGAAAGCAATAAAAGGGATGACCAGCTACACGTTCCAAAATTTGGTCAATAAAAGGCAATGGAAAGTAGTCTTTTCGGGTGGCTGTGTTTAATTTCCTATAATCAATGCACATCCGCCATCTGGTTACTACCCTAGTTGGAACAGACACTCCTTTATCATTTTGAACCATAGTTACTCCAGATTTCTTAGGCACTACCTGTGTTGGACTTACCCATTGACTATCAGATATTGGATAGATTATACCTGCATCTAATAGTTTTAAGACTTCTTTCTTTACCACTTCTTTCATTGTTGGATTAAGTCTTCTTTGGGGGTCTCTACGAGGTTGGGTACCTTCCTCTAGATGGATTCTATGGGAGCATATTAATGGAGAAATACTTTTAATATCAGCTAGAGTCCATCCTAGTGCAGACTTATGTTCTTTTAACAAGTTTATCAATTTTTCATCTTGTTCAACACTAAGTTCTGAAGAAATAATAACAGGAAAGATATCACCTGCTCCCAAGAAAACGTGCTTCAAACCTTTGGGCAATGGAGAAAGTTTAACTTTTGGAGCCTCTAAGTTAGAGGGTTTTGGCTTCTCTCTTCCACGAGGCAATTTTTCAAAGCGTGGTTGCCAAAATCGAGTCCTTTTATCCTGTGAGTCAAAAACACCAAACACATTAGTCGTATCATGAGGATAAAATAAATTTTCAAAATCAGAATCAAAAAGGTATTCTAAAGAGTCAGAATCTTATTTTCTATAAGCCTCATCTGAGATAAGTGTGTCTATCATATATGAATGGTAGCAATCATCCTCCTCTCGTGGTTACTTTCCAATATGAAAAATATTCACCTCAAGAGTCATATTACCAAATGATAATTTCATGAGACCGTTCCTGTAATTAATAAAAGCATTAGCAGTGGCAAGAAAAGGTCTCCCTAAAATAAAAGGAATTTTGGACTCCATATTAACCACAGACTGAGTATCTAAAACAAGAAAATCAACAGGGTAATAAAATTTATCAATCTGTAATAAAACATCTTCCACTATTCCCCGTGGTTTCTTGACTGATCGGTCGGCCAATTGTAGAACTACGGATGTGGGTTTGATCTCTCCAAGTCCTAATTGTAAGTAAACAGAATAGGGCATGAGATTGACACTTGCTCCCAAGTCTAACAATGCTTGACTGATTTCATGTGTCCCAATCTGGCAGGAAATTGTAGGACACCCTGGATCTTTGTACTTGGGTGGGGTTTTCTGTTTAATGACTGCACTTACCTGTTCCGTCAAGAATGTAGTCTTCTTGACATGGTACTTTCTTTTGATAGTGCATAGATCCTTGATAACTTTGGCATAAGCCGGAACCTGTTTGATTACATGCAACAAGGGAAGATTAATCTTAACTTGTTTTAAGTGTTCTAGAATCTCACCTTGAACTTTCGAGTTTTTCCCATTAGATCTGAGAGCTTGAGGAAAAGGCACTGGAATCGAAAATTTCTTTTCAAGTTCTTTCTCAAAAATTTCCTTCTTTTGCGGGAGAACATCTTTGTTTTCCATGGTAGGATTGATTGGCAATGTAGGCTCATTTAAGATCTTACCACTTCGAGTAGTGATGGCATTTACCTCTTCCAGATTTTGTGTGTCAGAAGTAGAGGCTTGTGCCATGTGTTGCCCTTTTGGATTAGATTGAGTTTGAGATGGAAACTTACCTCGCTCTTGTATGGTCAAAGCACTAGTTAGCTTAGTGATTTGACTTTTGATCTCCTTGTTCTCTTCCACCACTTGTGCAAGAACTGTTTCAAATTTTTGGTTAGTCTTATTTTGGGCCTCCATAAATACTTGTACGGTGTCCTCTAAGGAATTCTTAACTTGTGGTGCATTGTATTGAGGTGCTTGATAAGACTTGGGTGGTGGTTGTTCCTGTTTCCATTGGTTGTTGTTTTGGGGGTTAGACTTCCAACTAAAGTTTGGGTGGTTTCTCTAGCCAGGGTTATAGGTTTCAGAATAGGGTGAATAAGGCTTTTTGTACATCCCTAAGGCGTTACATTGTTCCTCGTACACCCCTCTTATCTCACTGTAAGTTGGACAATCCTGAGCTAAGTGTTCCACCCCTCCACAAATAAAACATGGATCTTGTGATTCAACCTTAGCAACTGTATGGGTGACCTTCCTATCTTTGGTTTTCAAGACTTCCAATTCCCTAGTTAAGACTTCTAATTGGGCTTTAAGTTTGTCCTCTTCCCTAAGATGGTAAATTCCACTAGATCGTGACCTATTTGTGCTATCTGTAGCATTAGGTCCAGTCCATGTGTGGGCTTTTTCAGCTAAGTCTTTGAGGAATTCTAAGGCTTCCTCAGGGTCTTTTTGAAGAAACTCCCCGTTGCACATCATCTCAACAAATTGGCGCTCCCTAATTTTGAGTCCCTCATAGAAGTAACTAACCAAGCGCCAATTTTCATACCCATGATGAGGACACATGTTTAACAACTCTTTAAATCTCTCCCAAGTTTGGTACAAAGTTTCACTATCTTTTTGGGAGAAAAAGGAAATTTGTCTTTTTAGGCCGTTAGTCTTATGTTGTGGAAAATATTTGTTAAAAAACACTTGGGTCATTTCTGTCCAAGTTTCTATGGATCTCAGCCTTAAAGAGTATAGCCAACTCTTTGCCCTGTCTTTTAGAGAAAAAGGGAAAAATTTTAACCTGACAGAATCTATGGCATTGGCCTGACTATGAAAGGTGCCCACTACTTCTTCAAATTTTCTAACATGCATATACGGGTTTTCACTATCTAAACCATGAAAAGTTGGTAAAAGATGTATCATCCCAGGGTGAAAGTCCAATTTTGATGTATTAGGTGAAAATATGATACATGATGGTGTGGTTGTGCGGGTAGGATGCAAGTAATCTTTTAGAGTTTTAACAGGGTTGTCCTCATGTTAGCTCATTGTATCAGAATTAGAAGATGAAGATGAACTAATAATTGGTTTTTCTTCGGTTGCAAAATCTTGTTGTGGTTCTAATTCTGATTTTTTCATAAATCTCCCTCGTTTGTCTCTAGATTGCTTCATACATCACTCACAATTTGTCTCTCTTTTTGTTTTTTTGTTTTTTGTTTTTTTTTTGTTTTTTTTTTCAAACAAGAAGGTTCTCAAATAAAGTCAAAAAAAAACAATAAGATAACCAAAGTTAGAGAGAATAATAATAACAATAATAATAAAAAAACAAACAAGGTGGCAAAGCCAACCTTTGACAAGTATATATAGAACAATAAAAAAAAATAAAACAAACAAGGCGACAAAGCTGACCTTTAACAAGTAAAAGAAATAAGGCGGCAAAGCCGACCTTTAACAAGTAAAATAATAATAACAATAATAATAATAAAACAAACAAGGTGGCAAAGCCAATCTTTGACAAGTATATATAGAATATAAAAAATAAAACAAACAAGGCGGCAAAGCCGACCTTTAACAAGTAAAATAATAATAACAATAATAATAATAAAACAAACAATATGGCAAAGCCGTCCTTTAACAAGTAAAAGAAATAAGGCGGCAAAGCCGACATTTAACAAGTAAAATAATAATAATAATAATAAAACAAACAAGGTGGCAAAGCCGTCCTTTAACAAGTAAAACAAACAAGGCGGCAAAGCCGACCTTTGAAAAGTAAAAGGAATAAAGTTAGTCAAAGTTAGGAAAATTAGGAAAATTATGCCAAGTTAGGCCAAGAGAAAGAAAAAGAAATGAAAAATATAAATCGTCTTTCTTCTATTTTACCTCCCCGGCAACGGCGCCAATTTTTGGTTATACCCAAAATATACCGTGGTTATTGTAGTATATGTTAAGGTGTCGAATCCACAAGGAGGCCTTCGATAAAAGAGATTAGTAAAACAAAAATATTAAAAAGATAATAAAGATGTAAAATTTAACTTTGAAGTGATTGGTTCTAAAGAAAATACAATGTTTAATAATTGAAAACAATTGATGGTAATTAAGAAGTAAGGCATCGAGAATCACTTATATGTTTTGTAAATCTAATCCCCACTTTGATTTAATAATTATAACTCAATTGAAAGTTTCACATCCCAAACAATCAATCGGAAAATATGTATAGTATAGCATAAATGATAAACACATGTATTTGATATGCATAAACTCTTTACAAGCAATATTTACCAACAACGTTCATCCTTACAAGTTATCCAAGAGCGACAATATATCACATGACAATATTGCAGTAAAGGACTAACTCATAAAACGAAACTACCAGTAAAAATTATAATTCAACACGAATTTCACATAAAGAAAGCATGACTGAATTTATATGAAATTGAGATTATAATTTCTGGATTAAAAAAAGAATCACAAGATGAGAAAGAGTTTAACACAAACAAACATACAATCTTTATAGCCTTGAGGTAGAATGAAAGTGGAGAAATAGATAAACTACACATACAAGTTCATCTCTAGCCTTACCAAGAGTCTAGCCTAACTTACAATTCATTCTTATCATTTCTAAAGAGAAAATACAAGAGAGAATTGTAATATACAATGATAAATGTGAACTCAAATGATTTTTCCCCCCCCCACCAATCAATTCCTCAAGTTGTCCTTAAATAGGTGGAACTATTATACCAAACTTCCACCAATTTTTTCACATTGGCGGCCTCCAAACATTCCACCAACTTACAGCTGATTTTTGACCACCAAATGGATCGAATTGGGCTTTCTGGAAAACATGAAAGTTGTAGCATTTTGTCTTAGCTTTCTAGGGCCACTAGATTCATGCAATTTGGACAAGTATTCTCTGAGATATGGCCCAAATACTGTACATGGGTCAGGTTGAGAAACAACTGCAATTTGGTTTTGTTGTGTCTCAATTTCGGCCCATCAAATGTTGGATTTGGGCTTTTGATTGTTCTTCAACTTTGTGTAAAATTGAGACATGTTTCTTCAGGTTCAATAATCTCTCCATTTTGATCTATAGATTGAGAGTTGTGTCCATTTTATTAAACCTGAAAAAAATGATTTCCATTAATCACAATTTAAGGACAACACTTTATTTCAAGATAAAGACTGAAGAAAATGCAAAAGAAATGAAACAAATATAAAAGAGGCATAAGCAAAATAATTATGCTAAAATATCATAAAAGCTTTATAATACTATCCAATTAGCATTAATTATTTATACTTAAGAGTGTACTTTCATGCATTTATCAGCTGCGCAATAATATCCATAAACGTTTATCTACTAAATGAAACACAATAAAAGCTTTCAAGATCAAAAGAGAATTACAGGCATGAAGCTCACACGCTTCTACAACAAAAGAGAATTAAAAACTGTCAGAAATTTTGTTTCAAACCATATATTATATTACATGAAACAAATTATTGAACAAAAGTAATTTGTTTTCTTCTCAATTAAGCTGACTTCTTTTTCTTGTGTTATAGATTTAATTAATTATCATGCCTTCTCATATAGAGATATGTTTTTATTAATTCTCTAATTGGCTCAGCATCGTTATCATAAACAAATAATAGTTACTATTTATACTTGTAAGCACGTCTACAATTTTCGAAAGGGAACAAATTTAAAACTTAATTGGAAAAAGTAAAAGAAGAAAACTGCATCATTTGGTCAAATGGAAAGGGAAAACAAAAAAAAAATTGATTTGATTGCCATTATAAATAAATAAATAATTTTTTGAGTTCATTGCGTTGGGATTAACACTTCCTCATTTGGGTTCATGAATTTCGTAAAGGAGAAGCAATCAGAGGTTGTTAATGGTCCATTTGTTGCTTCTTTACTTAATTTGCATAAAAGTTATAAATATATTTCTTCTAGCTAGTTAGCTTTGTTAAGACTTTTTATACATATATATGCATCTAACTTTGTTATCATGCATGTGAGAGACAAAGAAGTAGTCTAACCAAAGCCATAATAAGATTTGACCCTAACAAATTAGCACATGGTGTTAGTTGAAATTTTCCACTAGAGCTGGTAAACGAGTCGTGAATTCTGATTACATCATTGACTATAAGCATTATTTTTATATGTATATCGAATTATTTAAAATCAAATTATATATCTTAATTTTCACCCACCCTACCCCAATAATATATCAGCAATCTGTTTTTCATTGATACCTATTAATAGATTTGGTGGTTTGATGTCATGTCATCTTAAATTTGCACAATATTAGTCCTCTATGTGTAAAACAATATAAGGATCCACTCATAGGACAGCAGTTCTGTGGTAATATTGAAAGTTATGTCTTTCAAAGTGATTAAATTTTTTGACCAATGCATAGATCCTTCAACGAAATTGATGCCAGATAAATCGACAGATAATAGAGGACAAATGAACAAAGATAAATTGATTTACGACAATTGCACAAAAAAAATCATAACCAAAATTGATTTTTTATAATTAACGATATTCATCCTCGCGCACACGCATAAACACATACATATATATACATACAAACATGCATACATACATATATATATATGTATATATATACATACTCAAATAATGCTACCTATAAATCTGTCTACTTCTTGTCCATCCATATCTAGTAAGAGCTCTACCTTAAGGCAATAATGTCTCTTGAGCTGATATGAGAAATCTTATAATTTAATTTTGCCCTTATGAATATGGAAAATTCTTTCGAATTCAGAAACAAGTAAGGGTGGACCCAAAAAAAAAAAAAAAAAAAAAGCTATACCATATGCGTGCAGGTGCGCACACAACGTATAAGGAACCTGCTTCTTGAGTTCCTTTCCAGCTGTGAAGAGATCTTCTACGCATTGAGTGTTTCCAAATGATCTGCTCAAAGAATCCAAACCCTCTGTAGATTTAGTAATGTCTTCAATATCTGACTGCTTCACTTGATTACCCATTTTCTGGTGTGAATACCAAATAACTACGTTTACTATTTGCTGCTATTTGCTTCAGGTTTCTGTCTTCAATAAATAGTATACACCTAAGATAAATGAGTCCACATATAAATGATTATCTATTAATAATTCTTTAGTGAATCTATTTGCAGTTAGCGCAGTCGACACACAAAAGAATCCGTCATAAGGTTTTATTAATAAAATTAATTAAATAACGTTTCAAATGAGTAATTTATTGACTTAATTGATTAACTCTAGTAAAGCATATTAGAAAAATCGAGTAGAATTAATTAATTAAGGTCATTTTTCCCAGAGACCTCACGGCTCACCTCATCAAGGATCATTACAGAGTGTGATGTACCTTGATGCCAAAATCCAACAAAATTAAGTCTTTACCAACAAATAAATGTATATGCATGGAATTTTGATAAACGAAAGATTAATTCTTTGGAGAGGAGGAAAAATATAGATTTGTGTTCTTAGAGCCAACAAAAAAAATACTTATTAATTTGAATAGTAATATACATCTCAAAATTTATCCTATAAATTTAAACTTAACACATCATTCATTACATCATTAACATACCCATGTGTTAATCATTAATTAATTGAATAGATATCATTTAAAAAATAAAATTCGGGATAGAATTTAGAAATAGTTTCATTATTTTATTAATTTTGCACCGATTGTGAAGCTAAAATCCCTGCGGAGCAAAAGTTGATGTGCCACTACAAGAAGAAAATAATAATAAATAAGAAGACTGAAGGCTGCTTCAACCAGTCTTTCCGAATGAAGATTGCTTGTATGTAAACCAAACCTTATGTGCTGAGTGCTGATTTGTTGGGAGCAAGCAAGCAAGCATCAAATCAGTCGTTGGCTACGTGTACTCATCATCTGCCTATTTTCAGCTTATTAAACTTTAATTTATTTTAATTTTTAGTCTGCTTGGCCAATTGGTCAAAATTGACTAATATAATTATTAGGTCAAATCCTTGCATAGAAATATATATCAGTATTTTGATTGAATTAAGGACATGCAACTTATATTAGCAATGAATATTAATACGTTCTTTTGAACAATCGTTGAACGTAATAAAACCTTTTTTTATTTATCTTTTACAAAAAAAAGTTGATAAACTTGTTGGATACACAAAAGAGATTGATGTTATTCTTTTCACACTTTGACATGTACAAGACATTTATTTATTTTTATTTTTTTTAATAGCATGCGTGATATATTTTAAGAAATTCAAAATGATAAATAATAAATATTGTCCTTTGATTAAAGAAATACTTCTTCATCATAAATTATGTAAAATTTTTATTACTTATTATTCTTAATTTCTTACGTGATATATAATCTAAGTTGGATGCATGCATT
Source organism: Boswellia sacra (assembly GCA_013180625.2). Classification (NCBI taxonomy): domain Eukaryota; kingdom Viridiplantae; phylum Streptophyta; class Magnoliopsida; order Sapindales; family Burseraceae; genus Boswellia; species Boswellia sacra. The sequence goes on from SNVD02003159.1 coordinate 21,220, forward strand.
CATCAACTCCTATTTTTATTCAAGTAGCTAGACGTCAGAGATTTGGACTTTCTTAAAAAGCTGAAACTTACAATAATTACTCTTTAGGAACATGTGACGAATTTAACTCTTGATTGTTCATTTTTCCCATTTTATTGGTGGGATCTGATTAATGTGGAAGCTACATGGTTTTCTATATTTATTCTTTGAAGGTCGTGTCATACTCGGCAAGAGATATGAATATTATTACTTATTTTGAAACCAAATTAATTAAAATTTTCCGCACAAAACATTGAGTTATAATAAATGGAGTAGCAGGTTATTCTTCAATAAATGTTTTTTTGCCTCAAAACTAAGGTAGGTGTCAAAATTAAGGTTAATTAATATTTCTTTTTTATAATTGTTTTATAATAATAAAGATGAGATTTATTAAATTTTGGGAGCAATAATGATAAAACTTTGTATAAAAAATATATCAAGGGATGAAATTCAAAAAAAGAAAAAGAAAAGAATTAACGTTTGCTGCAATTTTGAATTACTTTTTCCCAATTCTTTATATTATCGGTTTATTGTTGACAAAAATTAATACACTCAATCCATTATTCCCAAAAGTTGTTGTCATGTCATTATCACTCAAGGATATTAATTACTTGTGATAGAGATGCGAATGAAAGCTCCTAAATTAAATTGATTAAGTAGGGTTAAAGCCACAAAATATTATTTGACAAATTAAGAAAATCAGAGCAAACTGCTAACATCTAGCAGTCATTTTCTGTTTGTAAACAATTAGCATTCTATTCAATTATTCATTTGGTGAGTGTCAGTTCATCAAATTAGATATCTTCATGCCAGAAGTATATATTAGCCCACTCTTTATAAATTGAAAATTAATTTTTCTATTTCTCATAACTAATGCACCAAAAGTTCATGAAATTCATTGGTAATGTTGTCCACATATATATTTAGATGTCAATCTCAATCAAATAATTTTCCAGTTTTCAGAGAGACAATGTATACCTCCTAAGTTTGAACAAGATGCAAAAATAAATGAATAAAGATTTGCTATAAAAATATATAATTAATTTTTCTAAATGAGCTTTGATTAATGCAGAGTACAATCTCCTAACATACATATGTTGTTTGAAAGCCTTCCACTTCCTGCTTATTTTATTGATTTGGTGCACCTTTTAAACAAAACATGCTAAATATATTAATAAATATGAAGATTAATTAAACAATTTTTTTAATATTTAATGAGGTTAAAAATTGAGATGGATATGTTCTTTCTAAATTATGTAATCAATATTATAAAAGCTCTGCTCTTCAAAAGATACGAAATTAAAAAAAAAAAAAAAAGATTGCAGATATTCAAAACATTGTAAATATACACATTTGGTGAAGTTTGAATTTGCCAATCCGTTTATATCAAATGTAGTACAAAAAATAAAAATAAAAATTCCCCCGAAGACGTTGATTAGATATTTGAATAAAAAATTCATTGATCAAAAACAATTTATGGTCAGATGTAGTACATGTACGATACTGATTAACTTGATTGGTAAACATATTAATAAATATATTCATGTACATACAGACGCAATTATAAAATAGATAACACCTTACTAGGGTGCCATTCTTCTTGCATTTTCAATTTGGGCGTATTTGATGTACTGTATATGTATAGCACTATATTATATAACATTAAAAAATTATATTACGTTTGGTACGAGATTGTATAATATAACGCAGATACTGTAGCAGTACTGTATCGGTACTGTAGCGATATTATTTGTATAAAAGTTAAGCATTTTTATACCAAGCCTACTCATGATATTACACCGTATAAGCTTATTTTTGTCTCAATTTTCACTAATAAATACAAAAAAAATTATATAAATTAAATATTTATATATTTATATAATTAATAAATAGTTTATTAAATATTTAAATAAAAATTAATTATTTAAATAAATAAAAATTAATTATTTAAATAAATAAAAAATAATTATTTAAATAAATAAAAAATTTAATAATTAAATTTTTATTTTAAAAATAATTTTAATTATTATTTAAATTTATTTTATATTTAAATTAAATGTTTGACATATAATTTTTTTGGGTTTTATCTAATGCAACAATATTCTATCAAATATAGTATAATATTATGTTTTATCCAATCTTATCATATACTATTCAATCCAATCCAATCCAAATAAATTTATGCTATCCTTTACAATGTTATATAGCGCATCAAACATGCCCAAAATGAACTATTTTAAATTTTCTTTTCAATTATAAAATAGTACAGTACTGTTGAGATGATAGCACCTTATCTTTATGCAAACCATTTATCTCTGTTTAAAAAAAAGAAAGAAATACATATAACGTATCTAGCTAGAAGGGCGGCCCGACCTCCAGCAATTGAGGCGGTTGCCTAGACCCCAAAAATTATATATATATATATATATATATATATATATATATATATATATATATTACATTTTGTTTTGTTGGGCCCCAAATTTAGGAAGACCCCCAAGAATTAAAAAAAAAACAGTTAATATATTTTATTATAATATATATATATATATTATTAGAAAAATTAAAATATATATATAATATTATGTTTTTTTGTTGGGCCCCAAATTTAGGAAAACCCCCAACAATTAAAAAAACAGTTAATATATATACATATACATATATATATATATATATATATATATATATATATATATATATATATGTTATAATATATACAAATCCATTAAAATAAAATTTGTATTTTTTAATAATGATCAACTTACAAGACATTCCATGATTCTCTCATTCTTGTCTGATCCCATTAAAATATTAAATTCTTTGCAACAACAAATATAATATTAAAAGAACATGTCCCCCACAGTATAATTGATTATTTACAAAATTCTTCTCTTTTTGATATTATATTTAAACGAATAATAACTCTTTTTTGTTTTCTCACAACTCTTCTCTAACTCTACGTTACTACTTCAATTCTCCACATGGTCTTCTTCCGCTTCATGCCTTCATCGATTTTCATTTAATTTTTTCCTACCCTCCAAGTTTCATCTTCAAATCATTTGCATCTTTCCAGATTCTGTTATTGTATGCTTTATATTTTAAATTTTAATTAAATTAATTCATGCTTGTTTGTAATTATTGTTAATTGTTATTTTTTTGCTTTATACATCATTTATTTGTTTTAATTAAGATAGTTATCCATATTATTAATTTATTCATATTTTTAATTATTGTTATTTGTTTAGTACCAAATTGATTTTTATTTGTTTGCACTTAAATGTTGCATTTCCTTATTGTTAGTTAGTACTTTAGCCTTAGAAAGGCTATTAGAAAATATGAATCAGGATATGAAAAACATAGAAAAAATTAGAAAAATTAGTTAAATCCCAAAAAGGAGCCCTTTTAAAATCAATAAAAATAATATTGGTGTTTTACAAGTGAAAATTTAGCGATTGAGCAAAATCAACATATACTAAAAGAATTCATTAAAGAAAAAGATAATTTTGAAGATTATGATAATCAAATGTGTAACACGACTCTTTCCAGTAAGGAAAATTAAAAAAAAATATTGAGGAAAATGAAAAAAATTAAAAAATTAAGAGAAAATATATTAAAAATATATATTTATATTTATTTTAATTCTCCATAAAAGGGCCCATCTGTAAATTTTCCTTAGGCCCCCAAAACCCTTGGGCCGGCCCTGCTAGCTAGGTGACTTCAAATTACATCTTCCATGCATCCAACGAACTCGGCTGTTGAAAGGTGGTGTCACTAATGACTCATGCACACGTCACAAAATTATTTAAATTGTAATAATTGGACTATAGGTTTGCTGTTAAATTCTTAATATTCTTTTTGATCGATTAGACTGATCAATTATGTAATGAAGCAATTAATATTATTGCTAGCAATAATTAATTAATCTAGCTAAATTTTTACTTTTAAAAACAATATAAATTAAAAATAGGAAAATTTGGTCCATTTTTATGAAGAAGCGAATACAGTTGATAACACAAAAAACTATTATCATTTTTATTAAATTCCCAACAAGAAACAACGGGAACGAAAGCTTCTAAATTAATTGAAATGAGAAGAGTTACGATAGCGTAGACGGCAAAAGTAATGTGATCTTATTCTCAATTTTCTTACCAATTAAAGAACCACTTCCAGACTTTTGTTTTCTTCTACTTAACAAATTAACAAAATCATAAGTAAACAAATTGTAAACATCTAGCAATTAAAATGACCTAAGGGTAAGGGTGGCAATTTGGGTCGCAATATGAATATGGCACGAACATGATACACGATTAATAAAAAGAAATTGAAAAAATGGACGGAATTAGGGGCCTTTAATGAAATTTAGACACATGCATCCTGAAAAATTTACATGCCATAGACACTTTCTTGACAAAAAGACTAAAATACCCTTATGCAATTAAATTTTTTCTCAAAGCCTTATTTCCCTCTTCAGACATAACCGCTCGAAACGTAAACCGACACGAGCATCCTCTGAGTATAGAAGCAAGACGATGCAGAGAGAAGCAAGAATTGACACTAAGGTACGTTTGTTTGTCGATTTTTTTTGTAATTTTAGTGATTTATTTGGTTGTTTTCTGTTTCGTTAGATTTGATTTAGTTTTTAGGGAATCTAAATTAGGGATTTGAGTTTCTGTCAGATTTGTGAACTTATTCTGTATTTTTAGGGATAAATCTAGTGTTATTAAGTGATTTTTGTGGTTTGATGTGTATGAAAACTGTGAAAACCGACAGGTTTCGTCGTGAGGTAGACAATGGCGAGTGTCGGATTTATCTCGACACAACTCAAGACTTGACACTTTCTGTCGAGTCGTGTCGGATTGACAACCAACACTCGAGATCAGTGTATTTTCGAAGACATCGAGTGTCAATTTCGTGGAAATCGACATATCGATGTCTCGAACCATGTATCCGGCACTCGACATGTCGGATGAAAGCGTGTGTCGAGTGTCAGATGCATAATCCGACACTCGAATAATCCGACATCCGAGAAAGTCGTATAGTCGGTTGGAGGTATCCGATAGGAGTTTTGTCGGTTTACGTTATCGAGCTCTATCGAGAGCGTCGAGTTTTATCGAGTTGTGTCGAGCGTTTTAGCAGGTTACTTGTTTTAGTTTTGTTTTTTTTATCTTTTTACGTCATATTTAACTATAACGGCCTTGTATTTGCAGGTTGAAGCAAATGGCAAATGAATTTGGATTGTCCTTCACCCTAAAGACACTGTTTGATTAGCACTACCATGCAGGGATCACAAACTTGGCAGGTCTGGACTGTATTGAATGGATTCGCGCGAACTTGAGTGCGAAGCAAAAAGACATATTTCGTAATACATGTTTTGGGTTTATCCTAGATATTCGGGAGCTGTCCTTTTCATCTCAGTTGGTGCACAATGCGCTTTTGTGGGAGGTTAACACAATGGGGTACGATGAAGAGATGTGGTTTCTTATTGAATGTAAAAATATGGTTTTCAACTACAATATAGTTAAAAAATCTTACTTTTGAGCATTTGGTATTTGTAGTTATTTTTTTGTTATATTATTGGCATCTTATGTTTTTTTTTTCCTTCTTTGCAGGAAGAGTGCTTCATTTTTCTGCTCACGATTTCGGTTTGGTTACCGGATTGAGATTTGCTCTTTGGACAACAGGTTAGAAAAATATAAGAAACGAGCCCAAGCGAAGACAAAGCAGGTAGAGAGATATAACTTAGAAGGGTACCCCTACACTATTCAGGTATATACTGCAGGACAAGTATGTTGACGTGTTTATTATTTGCTTTGGCGTACAAATTTAAATACATAGTGTCACTAACTAACCCTTATATTATTCAGGTTTGGTTGTACGAGGCGGTGCCGTACATTGACGCGACATATGGGCGAGTGGGCAAGGACTTAGAGGGGAGGATACCACGCTTGTTGAAGTAGGAGACAAAGAAGACCTCGTCGGAGGATATCGTCAAACGTGATGTCCTGTTGGTTAGGAGCCAGGTATGTAAGGTTCCCCTGTCTTATGAACTTTTCCTATTCATAAGGTCACAGCAAATCACTATTTAATTTGATGAATTATTTGTTGATGCAGGCTCGTCCACTCGTCGTTTTAGAGTCATCTGAGGCGGAGTAGAGGACACATTGGTAAATTAGGCTCGCTGAAGTAGTTGGCATCGGGAGAGGTGCACATGTAACCTGGGCGACATCCGTGGATGCTCCATTATTGCCCGATGAGAGGATTGAGCCACTTCCCACAGATGATCTATCAGCTCCACCTCATTCTAGTCAAAGTCCACCTCCTGCTGGTCAAAGTTTCCCTGTTAGACCTAATGTAGGGCTAACCAACGACACATCCATTCTTGCAGGTGATGTCCGTATGCGGTCTCCGTCGGCTTCTTCCCCTGTTTGTCCTACAAGTCCAGCGTACGAGAGTCACGGTAATGAGGATCCTTCCGAAACTTATGCCGGTAGACATAGTCCCATCGATAGGCCTGATGTGGGGTCAGACATGGACACAGTCAGTACCCCCATCAGTCCTGCGTCGGAGACGTTTGACAACTATAAACCTCCAGGCGATTCGGCTCTTCCGTCAGGTCGTGCGACCACTTACCGTGACATTTTTCCTCCTGTACACGATGTCCCTCCAAGCCTGAAGGTATGTAATAAGAATTCTTATCTGTTTACATTTGCTGCTTTGTTATTTTATGAAGGTGATCGTTAATAATGACATACAAGCGCAACCGGTCCATGATGAGTTCCAGAGCACAGTTTTGCGTGAGCTTGCATTGTTACTGACAGAGAACAAGTAAATGCGGGAGGAGATAGTTCTTCTGCGTATGGCTGTTGTGCTACTGGGTGGCCACTTCGGATACGCTGACATGGTAAGTTGCAAAAGTTACAAATCAGATTTTGTGATTTCCATGCTTAACCTGACGTTGAGGTTTGCTTTAATATAGAATTTGGATGGAGGTTCGGACGATGACAATGAAGGCCAGCAGCCAACTGAACTGGAACCTTGGACACGAGTGTTCGTGCCACCGATGCTCCTCCCACAGGCTTTGTTTCGCGTCGAGGTCACCGGCTACTTCCGAAAAAGCATAAGCGGAGCCCTTTTTTCAGTCCACCGGGTAGGAAGAGGGCAAGGGTTGAGGCACAGGAGAAAGCCCCAAACGATCAGCATGTACAGCCAGAGGCCTCAGTTGTTCAGCCTGTAGAGAGACCAGATCATCAGCCCCCCAAGGATATAGACAGATGTCTTGCCTTGTGGACTCGGGATCCACTATTTGACCTACGTGCCCTTTAGCAACTACTGATGTCGAGGCCTTCGATGCATGGCTGGGGAACGTGGAGGGTGATATTGATTTGGGCGTCTGCATCGCTGATCGTGCGTTCTTCAAGGCGCTGGTACGGCCATCAGTATGGCTTGCATCTGAGGTAGTTTAAGTCCTTCTCGTCTCCTCCAATATTGCAATATACATTTCGAATTATTATTGATAACTATTACTGTATTCAGCACATGGATAGCTACTTGTGGATTCTACGCTGTAGAGCTCGCGCTATGGCCGCACCTGGTGTCCAGAGGTATGCTTTCCTGGACACCACATTCTGGGTACATATTTCATAAACATCTAAATTTGTAGTTAATTTCTGATTCCTTCAATGCCCTAACTGAACTCATGAAATTGCAGTTGAAAGTGAAGTCATTGTGGGAACAATACTTAGATAGACTGGACGACATTAACTGGGCGAACAAGGTCGATATGATCCAGTTTGTCTTGAGAGAGATGCCCCTCGTTCGAAGACCATGGGTCGATGTGGACAGGGTGAGTACATTTATATTCAAAGAGTTAGTTGTGCCATTTTATTTGAAATGTTGTGATTGATTTCTATTGTGTCAATTTTCTTTTCAGCTCTATGTCCATGTTAACATCGGCGGGGATCATTGGGTGGCAGCCGAGGTGGATTTGAATCGCCGTGACGTTGTCATATATGACTCATGTGTTGGGCATAGTTTCACAAACACAGTCAAAGAGACAGTCTAGTGCCTGCTGAGCTGATACCCCATATGGTGTCAATAGATGTTTACGGTCTTCCTGACTATCCTGTAACCCCATACGACATTATGCACATCAAGGATGAGACCGAGGTGCCACAGCAGGAGGCTGTGCGAGGACCATGCGGTATGTACTGTTTGAAGTACATCGAGTTCTTAGCGGGGGGCATTCCACTGACAGCCATTAAGGCGTTCATGGACGAATGTCAGCGAGAGAGAATGGTGGTATAACTTTGGGTTAATCGCGTTCATCCATAGGCAGAGGAGGCTGCCATGACCATCACAGCGCCTGCCGAGGTTGGGGCCTTCATAGCGCCTGCAAATGTTGTGTCTGCCAATGTTGCGACTACCATAGGAACCGCTGATGTTGTGTCAGCGGATGTTCCGACCATCATTGTGCATGCCGATGTTGATTCAGTAGAGGTTGAGTAGCAACGCAGCACGATTGTACCATGATTTCGTGTCATGTATATATTATATATAGTTACACATTTTTTTGGGTAGATAGTTTGTGGAAATGTACATATTATTGTATAGTGACATTTTTTGTATAGTCGCACATGTTTTCCATGTATAGTGGTCTGAAAACTTGTAAATACATATTTTTTCGATTGTATTAGTACATACGTGTACCTCATCCTATTGCACTCATACATGAATGGTTTAGGCACAACACACGTATGTTTTATACATTAATCGGGTCTAATACATTGCCGTAAAGAGAGTCTAACGCCCATCATATAGGTGAGAATTCTTTCACCCAACTATTTCTCCTTGTAAAGCCAAATGCGCTCCGTGATCACATCTCTGTTGATCTTCTTTGATGTTACTTCTGGAGTTGTAGTCACTTAAACAATTAATAAATACTTTTCAGCGCATAAAGGAGAATCTCATACACGAATATTTAGTTTAATGAAAAAGCACATAAATGAATGTTTCATACATGAATGTTTTATACAATGACAAAATCACATATATGAAAGTTATTAATTTGAACAAGCCACAAATTGGAATAAAATAAATATACTACGTCGCTTTCATCAAACAAATAATATTACATCGACAAAATAACTCCTTGCCTACATTTGGTAGACATCATCCCATGTAAGGAAGTGGAACTGAGTTTTGGCAAGTTTGACGATTGTGCTCGGAACTTCCACATCGCCCATAAGTTCGAGATGAGCTAGACTTACCAACGGAAGGGATTCGATTCCTCCAAGGACGACCGGCTGGTATCCTCATGACTGGCGATAGAATCACTCTGTTGCGAACCTCCTCAGGAATCATCCAATCCTTATTAACTCCAACAGGAATAACTGGCAGAGCATATGCATGTAGTAATGTTTCAATTGTATACTAATGGGCACAATAATCATGGCACATCAGTAGATTCATACGTTCGCAAACAACTAATACATGTGCACACGAAAGCTGGTCAAGATCAAACACCCGACATGTGCATATACGAGTGTGCATGTCAACGATGCTAACATGGTCGTTGTCTCTAACCTCATGCATAGTAAGGAGATACCACTAACCCTCATACGTTCTCCCTCCTTTAAACGCTTCTCCATCAACTTATTAGCCCACGGCGAGAGATGTAATTCCAAGTTAGCAAATAATTGTCGACGCTCATAGAACCATTGCTGTAAGTTAGCTTGGTAATAATTTGTTAACAATGTCACTAGAAGGAATTGATGGTGTCGCAAGCAACTGTTCATCGACTCAGCTATATTTTTTGTCATGATGTTATACCGTCGACCATGAAACGGTGAACGTGCCCATTTCTCGACTCCAATCTCTCGAAGATAAGGCAACTGCTGGCATATACGATTCAATTTATCGCATATGATAGTTGAAATCAGCACAATGATATGTCCTTGCAGCTCGATAGTATATATCTAACAAAGTCTTGCCCTTAAAAGTTGCCTTCAAGTTACCCTTCAGATGATGAGTGCACAATCCATGCAGTGCATGAGACAAAACTGCTATAATAGCTTGTTCAATGATACGATGACAGTCAGAGATGAAAACAAGATCTCGCACATTTTGTACAACATGATCACGCAACTGTCTAATGAACTAGTTCTACGAGTCATCATTTTCAGAATGCCCAACTCCAAATGCCAATGGGTATATTTGTTTATTTTCATCCATACAAGAAGTCAAAAACATTGTACCTCTATATTTTCCTTTCAAAAAAGAACCATCAACTATGATAACTGGCCTAATTGATGATGCAAATCCAGCAATAGAGGCCCCCATGCTCATGAAAAAGTATCTAAAATGGTTGTTGTCATCGATTTCTAAAGAAGTTTTGATCCCCAGGTTTGCTTTCTCAATCATGTACATGTACTGGGGAAGTAGTGTGAATGATTCCTCATAAGATCCCTGAAGTTCTTGCAAAGCTGCCTCCTTTGCCCTCCATGCCTTGTTGTATATGATATTAACACTCAATGTCTCCTGAACATCAGACATAATATCCTTTGGACGATATATTCTCAATGCCTCAACGAATTTGCTCTTAATATGTTTGCCAATGACATGTGCAGTTGCCTGTTTGTGATTTGGGTGAAGTTCGGCTCTGGAACATGTGTGATGGTTCTTATACTTTTTCACTTGGAGGAAATGTGAATCGGCTACCTTTGTGGCACATAAATGCCATTTACAAGATTTAGCACGGCAGACAACCTCAAACCTTGTTGCATTGAAGTTCCTCACCTTGAATTGAAAGTTCTGTCTTAGTGTCAAATTCGATAACTTCTCACGAAGTTTCGTTTTGCTGTTAAACATCTGCTCAACCCCAACCTCAATCCTGTCAACTACAAACGATGAAGCATCATCGCCATCTATGAATGATGAATGCACAATGGGTGGCATTCACCTGAATGTGTTACCCCGACGATTGTCATTCTTAGAGCCCAAATTTGCTTCTTTATGTTTACGATTTGCATCCATTCTCAGCTCATTATTCGACACAAGATCTTGCTGATGTCCGTAAAATGGAGGAGTAGGTACGGAGTGAATTAGAGAAGGAATGGTAAATGGCACATCCTGGTTCACATCATTCAAAATCTCCTTCTGTTCATCATTATTAAAATGTGAACCATTTAAATCCTGGCCATCAATAATAAAATCATCCAAATCCTTAACATCATTCTCATTATAAATAGTGCAATCGTCATTGTCATCGTCAACATGCTCACTAACATCATCATTACCATCATCATTATTTTCGTAATCTTCATCACCACCATCGTCATCATTAACATCATCACTAGCATTATTAACATCAATATTATCTAAACTCTCAAACTCTCTAATGCTATCAAGATGACGTACCGATTTCGATGGCATCAATGGGAGCACCCCTTCTTCATTTTCAACTAAGATCCCAACTGACTCATGCCCTGCATGCCCTGAATACTACTCAAACTCAATGCCAATGTCATCATTCAATTGTGGTTATGCACAAACAGGAGTGGACTCACTTAATTGGTTGCTTCTACTTGCTGAGCGAAACATAGAGGGATAAGAAGATCTTTGTCGCTTACGTACTGCATCAGATCCTGACCTCTATCTTCGCTTCTCCCTATCTTTAACTTTGATAATTAATGGTGTATATAACTGTTGATCCTCCAAACAATGTTGTATAAACAAACAAACATCGTTGTCAATCTCAATAGGAGTTGATGTTGGCGGAAGACCCTTAAAAGAAAATTGCACCTCTAAACTTATGTTATGCTTACGAAGATCCCAACCCATTTCAGTGCTAATATAGTCAACCAACTCACTATAGGTAGCAGACCTACGAATTATCAATGGCTTTGCCCTCCCACCGGTGTATAAATAACCACCATTCTCTTGCATAGTCCAAGAACCATTGTATAGAATAAGTATGCGTAAAGTTTCAATTTTCTGCATGATAAAGACATATCATATAAGTTCATGGACAATAAATCATTACAAAATTGCTTACAAAAGCCACAAAAACAACATTTCTACCTAAACACTCGACGAAACTCGATGTTAAATGCTCGACACTCGACAACGACAACCATCTCGACACACGATGCACGACGACCGACGCTTGACTAATGCGACACACATATACTCGACACATGAACTCAACAAAATTTACATCCGACACTCGTCACGTTCAGCACTCCACCTGATGCTCTAACACGACACTTGATCCTAGACTCGACATAACCCCTAGACACTCAACATGACCATCCGACATGTTGAGAATCGATCCGACACAACCCCTCGACACTCGATATAGCTCGACAAATCTCGTCTTCTTCCCCGTCGACTGTGATACCAGATTTTCTCACAACGATTGCCAATTTTCAACAAATTTTGACAAAAATCGCACTATATCTAACATTTGTTCACATACAGATCCCTATTTTAAGCTACATAATGTGGTTGACAGTTATCGAAATAATAAATAACCAAAACATTACAACCTACTGAAATTTTCATGCCATTTAGAGAGAGATTAACGAAAGTTTTTCTTACCTTGTTGTTCAGCTTCAGCTGTTGAAGATTGTTTCGGATAGTGATGTGTATGAAGGAGTGACTGGTTTCTTTATTTCGTTTACTTTTTTTTCTAAATTAAATTACATAAGGGTGAGAGTATTTTAGTCTTTTTATCAAGAAAATGTCTATGGCATGAAAATTTTTCAAAATGTGTCCAAATTTCACTAAGGGCCCTTAATTCTGTCCATTTTTTCAATTTTTCCATTAATAAATGGATCGGAATCGTGTTGAGGATGTTCAACACACCAACCCGTTTAATGATATGAATAGTTAAACATATTTTGTCTATTCTTAACATGTAATCTCATTTAATAATATAAATTGTTACCTACTTATAATATATATATTATAAAACTGAAAATTTTATACTGTAAAGTAAATTAATTTACAAAATAATAAATTATGATGATTTAACAATATTTTATACTAACAATGGTTTATATTCTAAAAATAATTTTAATTAATATAAATATATAAAATATAATATATTATGCATAAGGGGTGGGATTCGTGTCGTGTCGTGTCGACCCATTTAATTATTCGTGTCAAAACATGAAACCCAAACCCACCCGATTATTAAACGTGTTACCCACGTGTCGTAATCGTGTCATATTTAATTCGCATAATTTACTTAATTGTTTAACTTAGTTATACATAATATATTATATTCTCTATATTTAAATCAATTAAAATTATTTTTAAAATATAAACCATTGTTAGTATAAAATATTATTAAAATCATCATAATTTATTATTTTACAAATTAATTTATTTTATAGTATAAAAATTTCAGTTTTATAATATATATATTGTAAGTAGGTAATAATTTATATCATTGAATGAATTTACATATTAAGGATATACAAAATATATTTAACTATTCGTGTCATTAAACGGGTTGGCGTGTTGAATACCTTCAACACTAACCCGACCCATTTATTAATCGTGTAGCGTGTTCGTGTCGTTTTCGCGGGTCGTGTCAAAAATTCCCACCCCTATGCAGCCTAACTAGATTAAAACAATTAAGTAAACATGACACGATTACAACACATAGGTAACACGTTTAATAATCGTATCGAATCCGTGTTTTTTATTTTAACAAAAATAATTAAATAGATCAAGATGTACGACGTGAATTATCACCCCTACCCAAGGGACAACCCAGTTGGTTAAAAGCCTCTGGTCTATTGGCTGCATGATTGCATTGAGGTCTAATGTTTGAATCTTCTAGTCAGTTTAAAAAATTCAGAGAATATGTCAATATACCCCCTAAGGTTAGACTTAGCAAAAACCCCCCCAGAGATTGGCAAGTGTTCGTTGCTCCCTGAAATTCGAATTTTGCCGTTATATTAGATAGTGTAAGGATAAAATCGTCAACAAAATTATGGGATAAAAATAATTTAAAAAAGCTGTGGACAATAATAATTATTATAAATAATATAAGTAATAATAATTTTATAATTATTGAATGAATGATAAAAAAAATAAATTAAGTTTATTAAATAATAACTGTTATCGTGAATTATAAAAGAAAAGAACCCAAAAATTGAATCCACCCATTTACTGTTAGAAAAATATTATTAATTCATCAAATAACACATGCTCAACCAATATTATAAACAAATATATTAAATAAACAAATAACAAAATAGATAACAAACGTAACAATTATAAAAGCAAGTTAGAAAAATCTGGCCTGTGCTATGAGAGGCACGCGTAAAGCGTTGTCCTAAAGCCAAAGAGTCTTCCCCTTCGTGCGGGTAAAAGATGATCCTCAAGGGCTCCAAGATACAACCCAATAGCTCTCAGCCACTCTTCTCGATGATCACGATCACCAGAAGAATATGAACCAGTCTTACGAGTCGTAGTTGCAAAATTGTAGAATTTTGGAATTGAAAATGGGGAAGTGATGGCTTTTATGATTAGTCTCTAAAAATTGAACCTAAAGACCTCCTTATATACTAGTGTCCTGGACATTGTAACCTATATGATTAATAGTGTAACTCCTATAACATAATGTGCTTATAAATTATGTAACCTACAAATGAAATTAAACTTTGTAACTCATGCAATGAATTTTATAACTCATGCACAATTAGGTTTTATAACTCATAAAATTGAAAACCATTTTTTATTCCAACAATCCCCCACAAAAGGTTTGAAATTTAAAATTAATTTTGCAACTTTATATTATGCAATCAATGTAGGTGCCTTTCGAGCTTGAACCTACACTTAGTGTTGATAGCATCTATTTGAGGTACCTGAGTGAACTATGTCTTGAACTCGGTTTCTTGACCAAACTTCAAGCTATCACACGCATAATACCGACAAAGACTTGGTTTTTGTGAGTTAGCGCTATTAAAGGCCATGCGCTTAATCTTGATTCTCATAAGAGTTTTTAGAAGACAGCTCAATCTTCACGATCGCAGCCTCAGAATGACTCTCACTTAGGTAAGTCCTCCAAAGGTATATGTGACCTATACCTTGCAAGAAAATGCTTGCCTTGGACTTATTCAAGGTAAATATACATTTCCTTAACATCACATATAAAGCACTTTTGCCTTAGGGATGAACTAGAGTATATCTTCTCAAAGATATCTCCATAATAGTAGTGCTTAATAAGTCACGCAATATGGATTGTTTCTACCCATTGAACCTCCTTCATGGGATCTCCAATCACAGAGGTTGGGTTACCTCCCTAGGTGACTCCCTTATGAGCTTAGGCCCATCCCCCTCGACAATTCTTTAGTAGCTTTCAAGGAAAGCCCTTTAGTTAACTGATCAGCAATATTTAACTCAGACTTAATAAACTCTAAAGTTACAACGGCATTGCCTAAAAGACTTCTCACAGACTTGTATCTCACTCTTATATGTCTGCTCATCTTTTTGTTGGTGTGAGTTTGCTTCACCAAATCTATAACTACTTTACAATCACAATGTATAGGAATGGACGATATATTCCTAACCACCAAAGGCATTTCCATGAAAAGACTCTTGATCCATTCAGCTTCTTTACAAGTGGTGTCTAAAGCTATGAGTTCAGACTCCATAGTACTTCTAGAAATCAAGGTTTGTTTCTTTGAACTCCAAGATATAGCTGCTCCTCCTAAAAGAAACATGTAACCACTTGTGGATTTAACATCTATATTGTCTGTAATCCAATTAGCATCACTATATCCTTCGATAACATTTGAAAATCCTTTATAGCATAAAGAGTAATCAGTTGTTCCTTTAAGATATTTACACACTCTTTCTAAAGCAAGCCAATGCTCTTCACTAGGATTATGAGTATATCTACTAAGTCTACCCACTGCATATGATATATCAGGCCTAGTTTTATTTGCTATGTATAACAAAGATCCTATAATTTGAGAATACCTTAATTGAGATACTGGTTCTCCTTGATTCTTCTTTAACTCAATCTTAGAATCATAAGGAGTAGATACCGACTTAAAATCAAAATATCCAAACTTTTTTAACATTTTCTCAATAGAATTTTTTTGATCTAAAGTAATACCCTTAGAAGTCTTCTTTATTCTCATGCCTAGAATCATATTTGCTTCACCCAAATCTTTCATATCAAAGTTTCTAGACAAATAGGATTTTACATCATTTATTATCTCCAAGTTCGATCCAAAAATCAAAATATCATCTATATATAAACTCAAAATAACGTGTGCTCCATTAAGCTCTTTATAATATACGCACTTATCATGTTCATTAATCATAAATCCATAACTTAAAACTACTTCATCAAACTTCTCATGCCATTATTTTGGAGCTTGCTTTAGACCATAAAGAGACTTAATTAACCTACAAACTTTGTGTTCTTGTCCTTTCACTATAAAACCTTCAGGTTGTTTCATATAAATTTCTTCATCTAAATTTCCATTTAGAAAAGCAATCTTTACATCCATTTGATGAATAACTAAATTATGTATAGAAGCTAAAGCTATCAAAATCCTAATTGTAGTGATACTAGAAACTGGTGAGTAAGTATCAAAATAGTCTATTCCTTCTCTTTGTGTAAATCCTTTTGCTACTAGCCTTGCCTTATACTGATCTATAGAACCATCCGATTTCAACTTCTTTCTAAAGACCCATTTACAATCTATTGCTTTGTTCCCAGGTGGAAGATCCACTAAAACCCAAGTGTTGTTTTGAATTATAGATTCAAATTCACTATTTATAGCTTCCTTCCAAAAAGGTGCATCAATGGAAGTTACAGCTTCTTTATAAGAACTAGGATCTCCTTCCACCAAGTAAGTATAAAATTCTTCTCCAAAATTCTTTTCTTTTCTAGGTCTTTTACTCCTCCTAGGTTCAACTTGTGATTCATCAACTGATAAATTAGTAAATGTTTTCTCATTATCAATTGAAGTAGATGGACCACAAATAGTTTTTTGAACTCTAGTTCTAAAAGGAAAAATATCTTCAAAATAAGTAGCTTCTCTAGCTTCTATGATTGTGTTATTAGATATTCCACTAACTTCAGAATTTATAACTAAAAATCTATTTGCACTACTATTTTGGGCGTATCCAATAAAAACTGCATCTATTGTTTTTGGTCCTATTTTCTTTCTCTTAGGCTCAGGTATACCAACCTTAGCTAAGCACCCCCACACTTTAAGGATTTTAAGATTAGGAACTCTTCTTTTCCAAATTTCATAAGGAGTTTTCTCTAAATCCTTAATCGTTATTCTATTCAATATAAAACATGCGGATAATATTGCTTCCCCCACAAATTATCTGGTAAACCAGAACTTAACAACATAGAATTCACCATATCCATCAAAGTTCTATTTTTCCTTTCAGCAACCCTATTAGATTGTGGTGAGTAAGGTGGAGTTAACTCATGAATAATATCATTCTCTTCACAAAAAATACTTAAAGCACTTAAAGTATACTCACCACCTCTATCAGATCTAAGCTTCTTAATTTTTTTATCTAATTGATTTTCTACCTCATTTTTATATACTTTGAATTTATCAAATACCTCATCCTTAGTCTTAATCAAGTATACATAACAATACTTAGAACAATCATCAATAAATGTTATAAAATATCTATTTCCTCCTCTAGTTGGTGATCGATTAGAATCACAAACATCACTATGTATAAGTTCTAAAACTTGGGTTGTCCTCTCAATCGACTTATAAGGCTTCCTAGGTTGTTTAGCTTGAACACAAATCTCACACTTATGTTTAAAATCAATTATAGCTTTAGGCACTACGTCAAGATCCATCATTCTTTTGATTTTCTTTAACGATACATGTCCAAGTCTCCCATGCCAAATATTAGAAGTTTCAATATTAAAAACTTTGGAAACTTTATTAGATCTTGAAAAATTATTCAACTTAAATAAACCATCACAAACAAAACCTTTACCCATAAATACATTATTTTTAGAGATTACAACTCTATTGGATTCTAAAACAATTTTGTATCCTTGTTGAACTAAAAAGACCCACTAACAAGATTTCTTCTCACTTTAGGAACATAACGTACTTCCTTGAGAATTAAAGTCTTTCTAGAGGTCATCTTTAATTCAATATCTCCAATCCCAAGTACTTGTGCGGTAGTATTATTGCCTAGGGTCACACTTCCTCCACTTAAGTTCTGATAATTTTTAAAATAACTTCTATCAGAACAAACATGAATATTCGCGCCTGAATCTGACCACCATTCATTATTTTCACAAGTAAAATTGACACTCAAAGAATTAGAATTATTATACCTAATGAGAGGTTCATTTGGTTCACTTGGACCTCCTTTTTCCAAGACATGTACTTGATCCTTTTGATCTTTATGATGTTGCTTGGGCTTATGTTTGTAGGCTTTTGTCTTTTTGTAAAAACAATCCTTTGCCACATGATTAGACCTTCCACAAACATAGCAAATCCTATCCCCTTTGCCTTTAGAATTCTTAGACCTATATTGTTGAATATTCTTATTCTTAAAGCTCCTTCTCTTAGGTTGAAAACCATTTCTCTTATTGTTCTTGAAATTCCTTATGTTTTCAACTAAGTTTACTTTAGTACTTTCAATTTGATTAAAAGTACCAACCCTGTTATTTTCTTCAATTGTAAGTGAGTTAATCACTTGTGTCATGGAAAGAGTTCCTTGTCTATGTTTTAAAGATTTGGAAAAATCAGACCAACTAGGAGGTAACTTCTCTATTAAACATGACACCTTAAAATCTTCACTAAGAGTCGTACCATTTTTCTCAACTCTTCTCAAAAGTTCTTGGAACTCATGAATTTGATCTCTAATGGGCTTAGAATCTATCATTTTATAAAGATTAAAATTTGAAACAGCAAATCTATCTAGACTTGTGTCTTCTATCCCATAAACGGCTTCAAAAGTGTTCCACAATTCTAAGGCATTTTTGGTAGTTTCATACACATCATAGAGATGATCTGATAAAGCACTTAATATTCTATTGTGACAATGATAATCTATCTCCTCTTTTGACATTTGAGTTGTGGAAGTAGAAGTGGAACTAGAGGCTTCTTGGGTTGATGTATTGCTAGGTTGACTAGATGGTTCACTAGGTTGACTAGTTGGTTCAATAGCTGAAATTAAACCTAGAACAGTGAGCCAATATTTCAATTGTCTTTGCCATCTCCTAAAATTTTGTCCATTAAATTTTTCAGGTTTTATACTATTTGCTTCCTCAATCTTATTCATTGTTTTTGCACTAAAATATCTAAAAGTAAAGGAAATAACTAATATAGATCTGCGCACAATATATAAAATAAATATCACAAAATATTCAATGTGTAATTGATAAAAATTTCAAACTAATTAAACAATTAGTAGACACTTATGAAAAATATGTAACTGATAATTAAATTAAATAACTATTTTAAATTTGAAAGCAAAATAAAACCGTTTAGAGTTTTTAAACTAATAAATTAATAAAAGTTACAACAACTTTAGTATCATAAATATTTTAGAGTTGTAATAGAAACTTAGATATTTAAGACAAAACTAATGTAACTTTCAATTTTATAAATAAAATTTAATGCATTAAAAATTGTAACAGAAACTCAAATAAAAAAATGTAACCTTCAGTTTTATAAATAAAATTTAATGTATTCAAAATTTCAAATTTTGTCTAAATAATTTTTTATTCTATTGCAAACATAACTTCAAGTCTTAAATGAATTTAAAACAAACTTTAAGAAATAATTATGATATGTAGAAAAATACTTTGTAAGTCACCTTGCATAATATATTTTTTTAAAATCAAACCAAGCAATGATTTATTAATAAAATGTTATATTATAATAAATACACACAATTATATAATTAGAATAAACAAATTAAAATTTATAAAATATATATATGAATATCAAAACAAACGAGTAGATATTGTCTTTGGCTTTAGATTGTTAGAAAAATATTATTAATTCATCAAATAACACATGCTCAACCAATATTATAAACAAATATATTAAATAAACAAATAACAAAATAAATAACAAACGTAACAATTATAAAAGCAAGTTAGAAAAATCTGGCCTGTGCTATGAGAGGCACGCGTAAAGCGTTGTCCTAAAGCCAAAGAGTCCTCCCCTTCGTGCGGGTAAAAGATGGTCCTCAAGGGCTCCAAGATACAACCCAATAGCTCTCAGCCACTCTTCTCGATGAGCACGATCACCGAAGAATATGAACCAGTCTTACGAGTCGTAGTTGCAAAATTATAGAATTTTGGAATTGAAAATGGGGAAGTGATGGCTTTTATGATTAGTCTCTAAAAATTGAACCTAAAGACCTCCTTATATACTAGTGTCCTAGACATTGTAACCTATATGATTAATAGTGTAACTCCTATAATATAATGTGCTTATAAATTATGTAACCTACAAATGAAATTAAACTTTGTAACTCATGTAATGAATTTTATAACTCATGCACAATTAGGTTTTATAACTCATAAAATTGAAAACCTTTTTTTATTCCAACATTTACATCTTCAATCCACACGCTAACGTGCTTCACCTTCATCGCTGCATTCATCACCTCCATTCCCTTTCCTCAATCTTCTTCTCCATCCATACATCTTCTCCTTCATTGCGTCCACTCCCTCCTCCCTCATCGCCGCCTCCTTCTAGCATTTGTTACTGAAATTTATAAAAAAACCTTGGTTTAAATAGTAAGATGTGTGGTGGTCGATTGGGTTGGTAGCTACTTGCATTGTTTGGGTTTCGAAGAGTGGCTAGCAACGGCTTTGACAGAGGTGATGGGCTTAGGAACTGAGAGATTGGCAACTGGAGAGACTTCTGTGTGATAGTGGTGGCCGGTGATGTGCGACTGGAGGCAGCAGCAATTGGCGGTAGTGTTAGCGTGAAGGGTAATTTTTTTTTCCATTTTTTTCATTCTTTTTTATGATTTTTCTTTTTTCAGAAAAATGTGGTTGACTGCACTACTTGAAAGGGTATGGAATTTTTTATGGGATTTTTTCTTACTTTTTTCTGATGGCTTGTATATGGTTTTGATGAATGTTTGGGGTTAGAAATTTTATATTTTTTATTGAGTTTTTAAAAAAAATTTGTTTTAGATTGGTTTGGTTTATAAACGTATTTTAGTCACATTACATAACATATCTTTTCTATCATGTTTTACCGTTTAAAATAAGAAAATATTTGATTTTCAGATGATAATTTATAATTACCAATCTTTTAAGGGGGGATTGTATTTAAGCGTAACCTTAAGAGATACATTAGAATATTTACAGTAATTTATCTTTCATCGTCTCCCAAGTCATATGGCTGGAGCTTAGCCAGGGTGGACCTAAAATAGTCTAGTTCAGTGGGAAAGTTTGGGTTATATACATACAAGGGCAGAGGCAGGATGCAAAGCAACCAATTTATTAACCTTTTTTTTTCGTATACAAAAATTTAAAAATTAAAATACATAATAAAAATTATTATTATAGAAAGATGGTTAAGTCCAAAAAACATGTCAAATAAAGAAAATTAACAATCTTAAAAGGCCTTATAGATATATAAAAAATAAAAATAAACCTTAAAGTGTTTTTAGATCTCAAAAATTATTTATAATTGTTACATGCTAAATATTTTAATAATTTCCTTCTCAATTTGAGGCTATTGCAGACAAAAAAAAACTTGTTAAAGTAGGAAAAGATATAGGAAATAAGAAATTAATATTATAATAGGATAAGGAAAATATATTATTATTAAGAAAAAGATAAGGGGAAATTAGTATTATAAAAGATAAGAAAAATATATTAGTATTTAAATAAGAAAAGTAAAATTAATTCCATATTTTAGTAAACAAAAGAAATAGAGATGTGAGAGAGTGTACTTTAATAATAAAATGGGGACCATTGAACTTAAAATTTATATTCTATCTAGAATTTATATGTTGATTCAAAAGTTTCTGAGAGGTTAAGTTAAAAAAAAAAAGAATAAAGGAGAGAGAATGTTTGAGCGAAACGAGGATCATTTAACATAAAATTTTTCTATTATATCACATTTGTTTGTCCTATCAAAATATTGGGTCATATTACGATACTATTGATGTACTGATATATCAATTTTTAAATTTGTGTAAAAGTTATAAATGAATGTGTAAAAGTTGTAAATCAATATGTAAAAGTTGTAAATACAACTTTTATATACTCAGTTATAATTTTTTTAAATGAGTGTGTAAAAATTATAAATGAGTTTGTAAAAGTTATAAATAAGTGTGTAAAAGTTGTAAATGAATATGTAAAAGTTGTATTTACAACCTTACACACATTTATTTACAACTTTTACATATTTATTTATTACTTTTACACATTTATTTATAATTTTCATACAATTTAAAAAAATACAGTACTGATACATCAGGTATACTAGAATTACACTCCAAAATATCTGAGAAGACTAACGTTTCACTTGACAACTAAAAATACTTAAGAAACTAAAAGAAAAATTTCAACATGGGCGCCACGGCCACGTCAGGCTTAAACGTGGTTCTTCCCCTTGTATAGGTACATGGCATTATTATTCATTTGGAGTTGTGACGTCGGAAAATAAAAATATGATGTCAATCACAATCTTTATTTATATAAATGCATAGAAAGTAGTCGCAAGTGTGTGCACACAATTTTACGTTTTCACCTGCATTAAATTTTTCTGTCGGCTCTGGGGGGTGATCTCACGAAACTAAGAAGACCTTAAAATTGAAAACTTTGTCTGTGTCTTGATCAGATAATCCAGTCAACCAATATTGCTGACACTTTGAATAAGGAAACAAATTTAGATTGTTAACGTCATGAGGCAGAATTTGAATGCTCAGTATGTTGATGAATGAATGTTGAGTGAATCAATCCTGCTACAAAGCTGAAGCTTTGAATCAAATTATTTCCTTCTAAAGCGCTTCCTTAAGCCCTCCTGGCACACGGGCATCACAAAAGGAACTCTTCTGATTCAGAACTTCGCTTAAATATATAGGTAGAAACACGGTATTAATGTCTGATATTGAGCACATGGCGGTATTTACACCCAGTTGCAAACCAGTATAGTGCCTATTCAGGTTCACCATTGGAATATACCTTTGGGTTTCCAGCTGATATATTCAAAATCAATACAACAGAAAACTAGACATATAAAGAAATATGCATGTAAACGAGAGAATTACAAAAGGTTTCCTCCCAAAGTCTCTATATTCTTCAAGAAGGATGAAATTTTTATTTATAAAAGGATTTATGGCTACAAAGCAAGCTATGTGGCTAATTGTTTTACCACATAAATGTGTTAAACAATTTTGCCAGACTTGATATAGACTCGATATCATGACAAGATGACTTTTTATGCCTTGTCATCTTTTACATTTATAACACATAACATATTTAATAAACTTTTGGACACTTATGGCCAAAAACATGTGAAAAAGCTTTATTATATAATTACAAGATTAAAGTTTTTTTCTAACACTGGTGGCAGATAAGTGTTGACTTTTGGATTTGTGGAAGAGAGGATGCCAGAACATCATTTTGGTGACGTAGTGATGTTTGAAATATATGGGTATTCGTCAGAGTCATTATCACTGTCAGTGTCCCACCATGTCAACATATCAAATTGAGAAATTTTTTCTTTTTTTCTTGTCGAAATCCGTGAGAAGTTCATCCAGAATAGTATCATCTTGTTTGATTTCTTGACTAGGTCTGCTGCTTTTTTCTAGAAATTGTTGTAGATAAGTCTGATCAATACTATAAGGATCTTGAGAATCTTGAAAGTATGGAGGACACGACTGTTCTTAAAACATATTATTAGTAACAATGCTAGTTTTCTTATAAATGTAGATAATATGATGTGTTGCTTTTTGCCCACGAAGATTGAAGCTTTGCTGTCTTTGATATTCAAATTGTGACTTCCACCATGAGAGAGGATGAAACCACTCAAGAAATATTTGAAAGCATCTTGCAGGAGTATCAAGAGTTCTTTGGCTGTAGAGCAGACTGGTGTGTGCCATTCTTGTTAACATATAACTGAGATTAAACTCAATGCCAATGGAAAATTGCTGTAAAAGATGTCAAAGAAACCATAAGCATTCTGGACTAAAATCCCTTTCAATGTCTCGGACTTGATAAATTATCATTTATGGAAATTATGGATGAATCGCTATATTGCCGAGAGGGAATGTGCCATATTTTGTGAGGATTTTCGCTTGATACTCTAACATTTGCTTATGATGAGGTTGATTCAGAGTCTGATTTGCTATCAAAGCAGGAACTTTAGGAGGAAGAAACTCATAATCTGCTAGTGGTGAAGAAAAAGGATTCATCATATGCATTACTGGAATGAGTTGTAGAGAATTGCTTTGATCAACCTTGATTTGTTGAGGGCGAGATAACATGTCTGCAAGAATGTTGTTATCCCCTTTAATATGCTTGACATCGAAGGTAAATTGGGAAAACCAGGTTGACCATCTAAGTAACTGTGGATGAGGCAATTGCTTCTGTTTAAGCTGCAACATTTTTGGAAAAGAGATCATATCCATTTCTACCAGAAAATGATGACCGATGAGGTGGAACTGAAACTTTTCAATTCCTTTTTTGACTGCAAAAATTTCTTTAAATGTGGAGTGGTAATGCATCTCAGGTTTGAAAAAAGCAGCACTTTTATAACTACAAATATTTCTTTTCTCATTTTTTTCTTCAATGAGAATTGCAGCCCAGAAAAAGTCACTGGCATCAGTTTGTAAAATTCTTTTTCCTTGGGAAGGAATTTGTAAAGGAGGAAGATTTTGTGCGACCTTCTTAATTTATGAGAGAGCATTGGATTGCTTAGGTCCTTAAGAGGGAGCATCTTTCTTGAGCTTAAGCTGAAGAGGATGAATCACCATTGACAGTTTAGGGATGAAATCTGCCATGAAATTGATAATACCCAGTACTTGCTGAATTTATTGCTTTGAAAGGTTTTCATCAGGAAAATCAAGTAGTTGTTTCCCACTGCGAGGCTGGAGACGATATTGGCCTTCAGTGATTATCATTCCTAAGAAATCTACTTCTGACACTATGAAAACACATTTCTTTGGAGAAATCATAATGCCATATTATAGAAGAAGGGAGTGCATTTGCTTTAATAGCTCTAGATGTTCTTCTATTGTTGATGAATACAAAAGAAGATCATCTATATAATTAAGCATGTTTGACTTGAGAGGTTGAAAGATCTTGATCATTGACTTTTGAAAGATAGAATGGGCTGTTTTTAATCCGAAAGGCATGACCTTCCAATGAAAGTGATGATTGGGAATGCAAAATGTCGTTTTAAATCTTTCTTCTTGATGAATTCCTAATTGCCAGAATCCTACCTTTAAATCTACTTTTGAAAAAACTTGAGCTTCAGCAAAAGATATGGGTATTGGGAATGGGAAACTTGTTATCAGCTAAGCACAAATTGAGAGGGTGGAAATCTACCACTAATCTCAATTTCTCTCTAAGCTGTTCTGGTCTTTTGCTGACATAAAAAGCTTCACAAGCCCAAACAGATTCTGTTGGTTCAATCAATTCTTGAGCTTGGAACTGGGTTAATTCTTGTACAGCAAAGGTATAATGTTCAGGACTCATTCCTCTATGGTTAGCTTTGGTAGGGCTAACATCTTCATTTTTCTTGAAAGGAAGAGAAATGAAAAATTCTGAATTTTCCCAGAGAGGATGTGAACATTTTAACAAGAATTCTGAATGGTTGTTGGCTACTGAGGTTGACAAAATATTGGCTTTCAAATTTTCTATTGGATCAAAAGAACAGGATGGTTCTATCTTTATCCAGGGATGAAAATAATTTTTGTATCTCAACCCATCAGATTTAATTAGAACTTTTTTAGCAAAAAACTGGGCTAGTAAATCGAAACCTATGACTAGGTCTTTGTCTGATAATATGGAACCCAGAAATTTATGCACGAAGGATAAACCTGGAAAGAGTTCAAGGTATACCTTTTTGCTGAGAAGTTCTGTAGAGAAAACCTCATTATTTGTAGCACAAAAATATTGTCGATGTGAAATCCAATATTCTGAAGGGAGAACAGATGGATTAATAATGGAAGCTGGGGCACCAGTATCAATGAGAGCTACCAAGTTAATTGGCTTGTCAAACTTTGATGCTCAGATTATGACAAGAACAAAAGGAACAATAAAATTCGATATTGTACAAGCCAGTTGGACTCAAATTGGTCTGGCTTCATAAGACTCATAAAGTTCTTCTTCTGAACAATAATGTGAATTAACTTGATTGACCATAAAAAGAGTGTCCTCATCTTTTGTTTCCTGTTCCGAAAAGAGAGATTCAAGGTCTTCATTATTATAACAGGAAATTCTTGTAATCTGAGAAATAGTGTGGAAAACCTTGTCTTTCTTTTTCTTTTGAGAACATTGTTTTGCAAAATATCCTTTTTGACCATAGATTTAGCATCGATTAGACTTTCTTTTTGTTTTCTTTTTGCGAAAAAATCTTCTCGCTTTGTTTGGCCCAAAAGAAGAAAGCTTCTTGAATTTTCG
Organism: Boswellia sacra; assembly: GCA_013180625.2. Classification (NCBI taxonomy): domain Eukaryota; kingdom Viridiplantae; phylum Streptophyta; class Magnoliopsida; order Sapindales; family Burseraceae; genus Boswellia; species Boswellia sacra. The sequence goes on from SNVD02003159.1 coordinate 47,870, forward strand.
AAAATGCTTCTTTTTCTTGGATGAACGGAAACATGAATCACGAGCTTTGCACTCAATCTTGAGGTCTGGTCTTTGACAAACTTTTTCAAGTTTCTTTCGAACATTGTTATATTCAGTAAGAAATTTGAAACTATTTTAGAGCTTTTGTAGTTACCGCAACACAAATTGTAAAAGATTTCCTAAAGATACTTGAAAAAGGGTCATACCTTTGGATGCAGTGAACCTCAGTGTTTCTGATCCCAAAGGATCTAGAAATTGATTCAGATAAGCCTGCTTGAGATTAGGATCATCTAAGGCTCCAATGAGATAGAATCTTTCTCGGACTTTTTTGAAATGACGTTGAATATGCTTTGGCTTGAAAGATCATCATTTCAACTCGAAAAATTATTCTCGAACTTTATCTTCAACATGTGTAGGACTTCCCAGAAATTCTAAGTAAATGTAAAACATGAATTGATTGATGTACATTGAATCAATAATTTGCAATTGGCGGTATTCTCCAAGCTTTAACCACCATTCTCGTAAGGAGCCCGTCATTCTTGCAATGAAATCAAGAATAACTCCTTTCACTGTAGAGCCGGGACGTAACATTTCTGCATTGCGGCAAGATTTCATTTCATGAATCCTTTTTCTTTGATCATCAATGTCACAATCATCAAAAGTAAACAGAGAAGTCTTATGATGTGCAGGCTTATGAATCGGCTGACTATTAACATGAATAGTACCCTCAATAGATTCATCTTCATCTGAAGGATTTTGAACTGTGGCATGTGTATAAAAAGGTTAAGGATCATCATCATTGCTAGAATGCATCATAATAGGAAGAATCTATCTTAGAAATTTGAGAATTTTCAAAATCAGAAATATCTTCTAAAGTTGAAGATAAATCCACATTTTGATGCTCAATCGTAAGGTTTTGGAGATATGTGGAAATAGGATAAGGTGTTATGGTAAGTTGAATTGGAGGGTCTGGTGGATGTGTTTTACTTAAAGAAGGTTTCTGTTTTTGTTTTAAGGGTTTTTGTGGCAAAGGTTTTTGGTTTTCTGGAATAAAGAACTATTCTCAAAAATAGAATCAGGAATGGGATGTGCTGGAGGTATTAAGACTTATGGTGCTTTAGGTAAAAGGGATGGAGGAGAAGGAGAGGTAAAAAGTCTGTCTAAAGGATGTTGTGGAGGTTGAGTAGCAGAAACCATTCTTTCTAAATAGATCAATTGTTACTTTAACTGATTCATTTCAGTTTGAAGGTGTTGAAAAGGGATGGATTGCTTCAGATGTTGAAGAATAATCTGATGAAGGTCTTCAATTCTTTTCTTCAAGGCTTCTAATAGAGTCAGCACTTGTGGTTGTTAAGAATCTAGTTTTGACTCGATTCTCCTGGTTGCTTCTTCTATTTTTGAAAGATATTCGTTATGAACCACTGCATTTTTAGATTGTCAATTTAACACTGCTTCTGCCTAGGTCATCTGCTCAAGTTATCCATTTGCTTTTCTAGAAGTCGATGGTTTAACCTTCCATGCATATTTTTTTTTTGGTAACAGGATCTTCTCTGGATTCAAGAGGAGGGAATGAAGCTGGATCCGTTTGATACCTAGCTACAGAAGGAATAACTAATCCAATATGCTGTTTAGGGATCCAAACAGCTTTAGCCTTACATTTTTTTTTTTTTTTGAGGAATGGAAATCTGAATTAGAGTTTCTGAGTCAGAAAATTTAGATTGAGGATCATCATCTAGATCATCCCATTTAGATGGTTCTGTAATTATTTGATGAACTGAACCTGTATTTGACTACAAAGTCCAATTTGCTAGTTGATTCACCAAATAAATCTTAACCAGGAACTTTTCGCTTATATGCCTCATAGAAAGCATTTGACGTCTTCGACTTTCGAGGTCGATAAGCTCTTTTACTACTAGGCAGTCTGAAAGGATCAGCATGCTCCAAACAAGCAGGATAATTACAAGAGAGATTGTCTGACTGGTGTTCTTGAAACATATGGATAGGAACACCTTGATTATCAAAAGCATGGATCTTAGTAGGAACATATGGAAAAATTCCAAACTGAGTTGAAAAATGTTGGATAAAAGGCCTTTCAGGGGCAAAGTGAATTTCTATTTTCCCACTGATGGTTCTTTTAAAGGTAGGTTTTGTGGACTGTAAAGGCTGATTGGATGAAGAGGCTGCATTGATTTCTTCATAATTGGTAACCCATTTGGTAGGTATTAATTCCTTAAGCTTTTCACGGGTTATCTGTTTAGGAACAAAAGTACAGCTAGGGACCAGATTTGATTCTACATTTATGAATATAGAATCATTTCTTTCATTTGGAAGAGCAATGTCCGTAGCATGATCTTGAACCTGGTAAACCATTTGGTAACGAAGAGTGGCCATATATTTAGGCCCAACAAGAACAGCACCAGTAACCTGGATTTACAATTTGAGGCAAGTTTTGAGCTGGCGATCGTTGATGGGCATATTGAAATTTGGGAACATGGTAACCATGATTGTACCAGCATTTAGAGTAGTTTGAATAGTGCCTAGACAAGCATGTTCATAGCTAGGAAATCTGGTATCAAGAAGAGCAATTCTGGAAGTAACAGGAAGGCCTTTTCGAGCATGGTAAGTGAGGGCAAAACGAATTCCTTCAAAATGAAGATGTGTAAAACCTTCTCGTTTCCAAATATCAATCAGATGATCTGGAATATCAACTTGAACATATTGTTCAGATTGAGTAGCAGGGAGTTGATAAGCATTAAATTTGCTACACTAAACATACTCTTTGACTTTAGGAGGAGAATGGTTAATTACAGTTTTGATGGTTTTATGGAACGAAGAAAAAGGATTTTTGTACACACGATAGGGATCAAGATAAGGAAGATTAGAAGTAGGGAGCTGAGAACTATCAGGAAAATATTGTATTTCATAGAGGTTATCTATTTTATATGAAAAGGACTTTCGAAGGGAAGAGGTTGGCATTATAGAAACAGATTTATCAGGACAAGTTGCCATGGCTCTGATATCAAATAGAGAAGCTGAAGCTCTGAATCAAATTATTTCCTTCTAAAGGTGTTTGTACCCATGTATTTAAGCTAAGTTCTGAATCAGAAGAGTTCTTTTTGTGATGCACGTGTGCCAGGAGGGCTTAAGGAAGCACTTTAGAAGGAAATAATTTCATTCAGAGCTTCAGCTTCTCTATTTGGTATCAGAGCCATGGCAATTTGTCCTGATAAATCTGTGTCTATAATGCCTACCTCTTCCCTTCAAAAGTCATTTTCATATAAAATAGATAGTCTCTATGAAATACAATATTTTCCTAATAGTTTTCAGCTCCATACTTCTAATCTTCCTTATCTTAATCCTTACCGTGTGTACAAAAATCCTCTTTCTTCATTCCATAAAACCATCAAAACTTTAATTAACCCTTCTCCTCCTATAGTCAAAGAGTATGTTCAGTGTAGCAAATCTAATGCCTATCAACTCCCTGCTACTCAATTTGAGTAATATGTTCAAGTTGATATTCCAGATCATCTGATTGATCTTTGGAAACGAGAAGGTTTCACACACCTTCATTTTGGAGGAATTTGTTTTGCCCTCACTTACCATGCTCGAAAAGGCATTCCTATTACTTCTAGAATTGCTCTTCTTGATACCAGATTTCCTAACTATGAACATGCTTGTCTAGGCACTATTTAAACTACTCTAGATGCTGGTACAATCATGGTTACAAATTTCCCAAATTTCAATATGCCCATCAACGATCCCTAGCTCAAAACTTGCCTCAAATTGCAAATCCAAGTTATTGGTGTTGTTCCTGCTTCATGCTATGGACATCGCTTTTCTAAATGAAACAAATGATTCTATATTCATAAATGTAGAATCAAATCAAGTCCCTAGCTGTACTTTTGTTCCTTAACAGATAGCCCGTGAAAAGCTTAAGGAATTAATACCTAACAAATAGGTTACCAATTATGACGAAACCCATGCAGCCTCTTCATCCAATCAGCCTTTATAGTCTACAGAGCCTCCTTTAAAAGAACCATCAGTGGGAAAATAGAAATTCACTTTACCCCTGAAAGGCCCTCTACACAACCTTTTTCGAATCAGTTTGGAATTTTTCCATATGTTCCTATTGAGATCGATGCTTTTGATGATCAAGGTGTTCCTATCCATATGTTTCAAGAACACCAGTCAGACAATCTCTCTTGTAATTGTCCTGCTTGTTTGGGGCATGCTGATCCTTTCAAACTGCCTAGTAGAAAAAGAGCTTATCGACCTCCAAAGTTGAAGACGTCAGATGCTTTTTATGAGGCATATCAGCGAAAAGTTCCTTGTTATGATTTACTTGGTGAATCAACTGGCAAATTGGACTTTGTAGTCAAATACACAGGTCCAGTTCATCAAATAATTCCAGAACCATCTAGATGGGATGATCTAGATGATGATCCTCAATCTAAATTTTCTGACTTAGAAACTCTAATTCAGATCTCCATTCCTAAGAAAAAATGTAAGGCTAAAGCTGTTTGGATCTCTAAACAGCATATTGGATTAGTTATCCCTTCTATAGCTATCTATCAACCGGATCCAGCTTCATTCCCTCCTCTTGAATCCAAAGAAGATCATGTTACCAAAGAAAAATCTGCATGAAAGGTTAAACCATCAACTTCTAGAAAAGCAAATGGACAACCTGAGCAGATGACTTAAGTAGAAGCAGTGTTAAATTGGCAATCTGAAAACGCAGTGGTTCAGAATCAATATCTTTCAAAAATAGAAGAAGCAACCAAGAGAATTGAGTCAAAACTAGATTCTCAACAACGACAAGTGCTGACTCCATTAGAAGCCTTGAAGAAAAGAATTGAAGACCTTCATCAGATTATTCTTCAACATCTGAAGCAATCCATTCCTTTCATCACCTTCAAACTGAAACGAATCAGTTAAAGTAACAATTGATCTATTTAGAAAGAATGGTTTCTGCTGCTGAACCTCTACAACATCCTTTAGACATACTTTTTACCTCTCCTTCCCTTCCATCCCTTTTACCTAAAACACCACAAGTCTTGATACCTCCAAAGCATCCCACTCCTGATTCTATTTTTGGGTATAGTTCTTTATTCCAAAAACCAAAAGCCTTTAACCCTTAAAACAAAAACAGAAACCTTCTTCAAGTAATACACATCCACCATACCCTCTAATTCAACTTACCATAACACTTGATCCCATTTCCACATATCTCCAAAACCTTACTATTGAGCATCAAAATGTAGATTTATCTTCTACTTCAGAAGATATTTCTGATCCTAAAAATTCTCAAATTTCTGAGACAGATCTTGACTCTCATCAAATTCTTCCTATTATGATACATTCTATCAATGATGATGATCCTTAACCTTCTTATACACATGCCACAATTCAAAATCCTTCAAATGAAGATGAATCTATTAAAGATATTATTCATGTTAATAGTCATCTGACTCAGAAGCCCGCACATCATAAGACTTCTTTGTTTACTTTTGATGATTACGGCGTTGATGATTAAAGAAACAGGATTCATGAAATGACATATTGGTGCAATGCAGAAATGTTACATCCCGGCTCCACAGTGAAAGGAGTTATTCTTGATTTCATTGCAAGAATGATGGGCTCCTCACTAGAATGGTGGTTAAAGCTTGGAGAATACCGCCAACTGCAAATTATTGATTCAGTAGACATCAATCAATTCATGTTTTACATTTACTCATAAATTCTAGAAAGTCCTAGACATGTTGAAGATAAAGCCCAAGAATAATTTTTCGAGTTGAAATGATGATCTTTCAAGCCAAAGCATATTCAACATCATTTCAAAAAAGTCCGAGAAAGATTCTATCTCATTCGAGGCTTAGATGATCCTAATCTCAAGCAAGCTTATCTGAATCAACTTTTGATCCTTTGGGATCAGAAACACTGAGGTTTATTGCATCCAAAGGTATGACCTTTTCTCAAGTATCTTTGGGAAATCTGTTACAATTTGTGTTGCAGCAACTACAAAAGCTCTGCAATAGTTCCAAATTTCTTATTGAATATAACAAAGTTTAGAAGATTGGAAAAGTTTGTCAAAGACCAGACCTCAAGATTGAGTGCAAAGGTGGTGATTCATGTTTTTATCCATCCAAGAAAAAGAAGCATTTTCGAAAATTCAAGAATCCTTATTCTTTTGAGCCAAAGAAAGCGAGAAGATTTTTTCGCAGAAAGAAAACAAAAAGAAAGTCTAATCGATGCTACATTTGTGGTCAAAAAGGACATTTTGCAAAACAATGTTCTCAAAAGAAAAAGAAAGACAAGAAAACAGAAGATGAGGACACTCTTTTTATGATCAGTCAAGCTGATTCATATGATTGTTCAGAAGAAGAACTTTATGAGTTTTATGAAGCTAGACCAATTTCAGTTCAACCGGCTTGTACAATATCGAATTTTATTGTTCCTTTTGTCCGGTTATAATCCGACCATCAAAGTTTGACAAGCCTATTAACTTGATAGCTCTCATTGATACTGGTGCTGTAGCTTCCATTCTTAATCCATCTGTTCTCCCTTCAGAATATTGGATTTCACATCGACAATATTTTCATGCGGTAAATAATGAGGTTTTCTCTACAGAACTTCTCAGCAAAAAGGTATACCTTGAACTCTTTCCATGTTTATCCTTTATGCATAAATTTCTAGGTTCCATATTACTAGACAAAGACCTAGTCATAGGTTTTGATTTACTAGCCCAATGTTTTGCTAAAAAAGTTCTGACTAAATCTGATGGGTTGAGATACAAAAATTATTTTCATCCCTGGATAAAGATAGAACCATAATGTTCTTTTGATCCAACAGAAAATTTGAAAGCCCATATTTTTTCAACCTCAGCAGCCAACAGCCATTCAGAATTATTGTTAAAATGTTCATATCCTCTATGGAAAAATTTAGAAATTTTCATTTCTCTTCCTTTCAAGAAAAATGAAGATGTTAGCCCTACCAAAGCTAGCCATAGAGGAATGAATCCTGAACATTATACCCTTGCTATACAAAAATTAACCCAGTTGCAAGCTCAAGAATTAATTGAACCAACAGAATCTGTTTGGGCTTGTGAAGCTTTTTATGTCAGCAAAAGACCAGAACAGCTCAAAGAGAAATTGAGATTAGTGGTAGATTTTCGCCCTCTCAATTTGTTCTTAGCTGATAACAAATTTTCCATTCCCAATACCCATACCTTTTGCTGAAGCTCAAGTTTTTTAAAAGTAGATTTAAACGTAGGATTCTGATAACTAGGAATACATCAAGAAGAAAGATTTAAAACAGGATTTTGCGTTCCCAATCATCACTTTCATTGGAATGTCATGCCTTTCGGATTAAAAATAGCCCCTTCTATCTTTCAAAAGGTAATGATCAAGATCTCTCAACCTCTCAAGTCCAACATGCTTATTTATTAAGATGATCTTCTTTTGTATTCATTAACGATAGAAGAACATCTAGAGCTATTAAAGTAAATGCACTCCCTTCTTCTACAATATGGCATTATGATTTCTCTAAAGAAATATGTTTTCATAGTGACAGAAATAGATTTCTTGGGAATGATAATCACTGAAGGCCAATATCATCTTCAACCGCACATTGGGAAACAACTACTTGATTTACTGATGAAAACCTTTCAAAGTAACAAATTCAGCAAGTACTGGGTATTATCAATTTCATGGCAGATTTCATCCCTAAACTGTCAATGGTGATTCGTCGTCTTCAACTTATGCTCAAGAAAGATGCTCCCTCTTGGGGACTTGAGCAATCTAATGCTCTCTCTCAAATTAAGAAGGTCGCACAAAATCTTCCTCCTTTGCAAATTCTTTCCAACAGAACAAGAATTTTGAAAACTGATGCTAGTGACTTTTTCTAGGCTGCAATTCTCATTGAAGAAAAAAATGAGAAAAGAAATATTTGTGGTTATAAAAGTGCTGCTTTTTCCGAACCTGAGATAGATTACCACTCCACATTTAAAGAAGTCATCATTTTCTAGTAGAAATGGATATGAGCTCTTTTCCAAAAATGTTGCAGCTTAAACAGAAGCAATTGCCTCATCTGCAGTTACTTAGATGGTCAACCTGGTTTTTCCTATTTACCTTCGATGTCAAGCATATTAAAGGGGATAACAACATTCTTGCAGACATGTTATCTCGCCCTTAACAAATCAAGGTTGATCAAAGCAATTCTCTGCAACTTATTCCAGTAATTCATATGATGAATCCTTTTCCTTCACCACCAGCAGATTATTAGTTTCTTCCTCATAAAGTTCCTGCTTTGATAGCAAATCAAGCTCTCAATCAGTCTCATCATAAGCAAATGTTAGAGTATCAGGCGAAAATCCTCATAAAATATGGCACATTCCCTCTTGGTAGTATAGAGATTCATCTAGAATTTTTATACATGACAATTTATCAAGTTCGAGACTTTGAAAAGGATTTTAGTCCGAAATGCTTATGGTTTCTTTGGCATCTTTTACAACAATTTTCCATTGGCATTGAGTTTAATCTCAGTTATATGTTAACAAGAATGGCACACACCAATCTGCTCTATAGACAAAGAACTCTTGATACTCCTGCAGGATACTTTCAAATATTCCTCGAGTGGTTTCATCCTCTCTCGTGGTGGAAGCCACAATTTGAATATCAAAGGCAGAAAAGCTTCAATCTTCGTGGGTAAAGAGTAACACATCATATTATCTACATTTTTAAGAGAACTAGCATTGTTACTAATAATCAATTGCAGTTCTTTTTACATGTGCAGGAATACTGTTTATCTCCATATAACTTGGCTTAAAAATGGGAAGCATATCCCCATGAATTTCGAGAATTCCAAAGGAGGATTTCTGAAATCAATTCCAGAATTCCTCCTCAAATTTGGCCAGGCATTGAAGATGATGCACCATAGGAACAATTTCCTTTAGAATATTATCATCGATTACGACTATATAGAAAGGTGTATTACTCGACTCATAAACACATACTTCAAGGAGGAAGTTCCTGTTCTCGACAAGCCCAAGAAGATGAAGATAATGATCTACATCTCCAACTCAGTATCCAGAGTCTTCCACAACCAACACTCCCACAGCTGTTTCAAGAACAGTCTTGTCCTCCATACTTTTAAGATTCTCAAGATCCTTGTAGTATTGATCAGACTTATCTGCAGCAATTTCTAGAAAAAAGCAGCGGACCTAGTCAAGAAACCAAACAAGATGATACTATTCTGGATGAACTTCTGACAGATTTCGACAAAAAAAAAAAAGAAAAAATTCCTCAATTTAATATGTTGACATGGTGGGACCCTTACAGTGATAATGATTATGACGAATACCCACATATTTTTAGCATCGCTACATCACCAAAATGATGTTCTGGCATCCTCTTTTCCACAAATCCAAATGTCAAGACTTATCTACCACCGATGTTAGAAAAAAGCTTTAGTCTTGTAATTTTATAATAAAGCTTTTTCATATGTTTTTAGCCATAAGTGTCCAAAAGTTTATTAAATATATTATGTGTTATAAATGTAAAAGATGACAAGGCATAAAAAGTCATCTTGTCATGATATCGAGTCCGTATCAAGTCTGGCAAAATTGTTTAACACATTTATGTGGTAAAACAATTAGCCACGTAGCTTACTTTGTAGCCACAAATCTTTTTATAAATAAAAGTTTCATCCTTCTCAAAGGATATAGAGACTTTGGGAGGAAACCTTTTGTAATTCTCTCATTTACATATATATTTCTTTATATGTTTAGTTTTCTGTTGTACTGATTTTGAGTATATCGGTTGGAAACCCAAAAGTATATTCCAATGGTGAGTCTGAATAGGCACTATACTGATCTACAACTGGGTGTAAACAATGTCACGTACTCAATATCAAACATTGATGCCGTATTTCTACCCATGTATTTAAGCTAAGTTCTGAATCAGAAGAGTTCCTTTTGTGATATGCATGTGTCAGAAGGGCTTGAGGAAGCACTTTAGAAGGAAATAATTTGATTCAGAGCTTCATGTCACGAGCTTAGAGTTTTGCGCAGCTGCTCGTGCGGCACTTAGACAACTTAGGATTTATTACATCCAATGGCCACAAATGATTCCTACCTAAATTAGGTATGGTAGGTGAACTACCATTGACAATGTATTTTTACATATGAGGGTTGTACATATTTGACTTTGCTAGAGTTTCTAGAAAATGGGCTTGGGCTTGTAGGCTTTCTAGAAACAAGGCCAAGCCTTTGTGTAGATTTTGGGCCACTCTAGCAAGCAAGTTGGATGGGCCGTAACATGCTCCCATTTCTTGGTGCGTTTCTTCGCTAGCTTGGTGCAAACCCATGCTCACGTCGTGCGGGGCGTGACATTCAGCTTCTCTATTTGGTATGAAATAATTTGATTCGGAGCTTCAACTTCTCAATTCTCAAATGCTTTCCTTTTTGTGTACATGAATGATTCTTCATAAGAGTCATGAATCTCATTAATTCTCTTAATTTCTCAAAAAATTATAGACCTTTTTAGTATATAATTTAATTAAATACATATCCAGCATACTTCCACTGTACTTTTTTTTTCGATAACTAGTTTCAAATATTTTTCCTCAAAAATTGTACGTGTGCATTATTTATAGATTTTTTTTATGCATGTACTTGAACCGTCATCCTGGTCAAGTTAAAATAATAAACCATAAAATCTAACTACGCGACTCAATGCTTATAAAAAAAATACCTATTCGTAAAAGTATCTTTGATACTTATAATTAGGCACCAATATTCTTCCCTCGTAAGGCGAGATCAACCTTCAATCTTGATTTTTGATTTTTTTGCTTATGAATCCGGAGGATCATCAAGTCAACCAAGACAAAATCCTTGATGAGTCATCGGCAGAAAAATCTTGGTCTTTTATTTTTACAACTTTTGCACAATTATTAAACATTCTATCATTGAGAGTCGCGAAATTTGAGAGAGTTAAATTCTAAATGCAAATCCAAATTCCCAAGAGATTGAATATACGTACCCCTTTAACTTTATCGTTCCGAGGAAGATTGAATATACGTACCCCTTTAACTTTATCGTTCCCGAGGACGAGGAACCAGCTGTCTTGTAAGTGATAAAAGCTCAAAGAAAGTTGATGTAAGAATGACGAACAATGTATTTATACTAGCAATTGGGTTTGGCTGTCATATTTTTAAGGGACACAATAAAATGGGCTTGTTTTGCAGACAAAACACACATGGGTTGGGCTCAGTTTACAGGCCTCATAAGGACAACAAATCCGAGAAGGCTGTTATCCTCCACTCAGCCAAGCAGATGACAGCCAAAGGAAGAGATTGCCGTTAAGCAATTGTTACTTCTTACCAGCACCCCGTACCGTAGTACGACTTAATTAGAAAGGAAGATGGGTACAGCACCTCACATTTAAACCAAGGATTCAAACCCTCCAAAAGATATATAAAATTATCACAAATCCTCTTGATGTCAAAATTTTGTTAATTTTAATTTTTTATGAGGTTTATATACAATGATTTATAATGATCACAAGTGTTCAGATAAATAAGTCAATTATAGTGGTATTTTAACAAGCTAGAATAGAGGACAGAATTTCTAGTTAACTTTGGATATCCTCTGGGAGCATAGAATTTTGCCTAGCCCCAAGACGATCTATAAAAATCAAGCCAATATTAAAGCTTCCAAACAAAATGACAAGCAATTTGGAGGCTCTTTAAATTGAGTCACAAAGGTAATGATAGAGAAGCTATCCATCCAATTTGACAGACTTCAAAAATATCCTGAATTAATATGCCTTGGAAACCATGTTGAAGATAGCATAATCTCTATCCATTACAGCCCTAAGATTACCAGGACAAACTATGACTAAAGAATGAAAGATCTACAAATGATAGTCTGGAGGCATATATTAAGCCAACACATTCCGATCAATCATAAATACTATCTAGTCCCTATCCACCTTGTCGTGAGAACTACCAAGTTTGGAGCACATCAAACAAAAGGCAAAGATAACAGCGCAAAGAGATAGTTTGATAGGACAATTACGATGTTGATGATAGAAGGCATAACATATTGCTACAGAAATAAACTGAAGGGTACCGCAAACCAATCCAAAAATGTCCTTGAAACTACCAAAACGGTTATGACTTGGATTACGGAACCAACAGATCTTGCCCCTTGCCCTCCAAGTGACCTTTTCCCCAGGACACTTGCAAACAATCTCCATTAGGCAAAAAATGGTGGCCACGAATGATGCAACCATAGCAATTAGAGCAAAAATGGAGTTGTGTGGAGAGGAGAGCTGATCAAATATGGCCGATACAAGCTCACAAATGAAGTTGCCAATAACCAAGATCCACTTGAAAGTAACCTAAAAGATAGATAGATAAATAAACAAAGGTTATTAGAACTTAATATATAATTTAAGAGAAGATTCCTTAACATAAGATTAAAGCATTGCGCCGATGATCTCAAGTTTACCCCCTTATCATATCAATTTAAAAAATAGAAAGTAAATAAATGTCTATAACTGACCAACTTGTAAGACTCAGGTATGTGAGGTCCAGTGCTTTATGTGTAGGTACATGAGAAGAGATGCATTAGAGGTTACAAAATATAGGTCAACTCACACCTATAAATTTAACCTTGTAGGTGAAATGGGTTTTCTACCCCACACTAATAATCTTAAGCTAAATTTAAGCTTTCAATTGAAGTTGTTCGAGATCACTCACCATTAAGCTTAAGTTAATTAAGCTTTCCAGTAAAGTAGTTTTTTAAAACCGCACCTAAGAACTTAAGTTTGTTCCTTATAAACACTTACTAATTTAAGCGTTAAGGTGCAACGGTTCCTTGATATCATGGGCCTAGTTATAGTATTTAACTTGCAATAATTTAGCTCCATAATAAGCCCAAAATTCTAAGCGCAATTATAGTTCTTACCTTGTTACAGTTATCTGTTCTCTGATCAACATCCGCGCAGCTGAAGTACTCAGTTGATGTGGGCGAGCCAATTCTGGAATTGGGGTCATTCTCCCCTGCCTTACTACCCTGAAATTTGTTAGCATACTAACAGGGTTTGATAAAGGTATCCAATTAGCAAGAAGTGAAACTATAGCACTGACTAATACTTGTTAAAAGTACTAGAGAATAAATTATAAATGCTAAGTATATATCTATAAGCTTAAACTTTAAAAGAGTGGCAAACTTAACACAATGAGTACTATAGAATACCATTCAATTTAAATTAAGCTCTTCAACAATTTTATTAACGTTATATATGTAATATAAGATTGTTTTGGTTCAATGGTTTACCATTGGGCCCTCCACATCTACCCTTTGGCTACACTCATCTTTTGTGTGATATGCTTCATTATTGCTGGTATCATGAGGCAACAGGGATGTAGAACTTCAGTCTCAGGCAACAGGGGTGCAGAGCTTTTAGTCTCAGGCAACAGGCGTATAGCATTAGCATCAAAATTTTCCTGAAAGATGTAAAGAAAATAAGGTAGTGGATTATATCAGGCTTTTGTAGACTGATGAGAAACTAATAGAGGCCACTAGAAACTCGCAAAAAGTCTGAAGAGCCACTACGGAAATCAATCATTATCTACGTAAGAGTACAACTATATTGAAGAAGTTTATAAAAGTAATCTAAACATTATTTCATGATTTGAGGGAAAATGCAACACCTACATATATTTTTAATATTAATCAAGTAGATGAATGGTCGAAATAATCAATCTAATTCAACTGACCTAGTTGCTAGGAAATTGTTATCCGTAACTTGTTCAAAATAAGCTGCAGATGCATTCAGATGTATGTATGTGTGTGCATGTATCTACATAATCGCATCTGCAAACACAACTGAAATTTGCAAAATACAGAGCAAAAAATACTAACTTCATCCTCTACAATTTCAGACACGCTGGAAAGCGTTTCTTTCTTTGTCTCTTTAAGGAAATGTGGTCTACCATAGCTGGCCAATTCAGCATATATGTTTGATTCCGGAAATCTGCTCGAGACTGCTCGGCGGCTATCACCATTTAGCATCTTCTTCAGAAATATTTCCTCTGTATACCATATATTATTAACAATGATAAGTCATAACTGAAAAAAGAACTAATTATAAAGAGGGCCAGAAACACGCATGTATAAAAATTACACTAACTAGCTCCGCTAGCACGTCTGTGAAGTCTTGTTTTATGGAATGCTAGCTTTATTTGTGCTCCTTACCAAACTATAATATTTTAGAGGATTGATGTAGATGCCGTCGCATGAGGTGAGTGTCCAAGTCCAAGAATTGTGAGTTCAAAGCAAGAGCTCGTCAATTTTTTTTTTTTTTTTGTAGGAATCCTAAATAAGTTTCTTGTAATTGACTTATTTTATAATCCTGGAGTCTATTTGAACTTAGACTATTACAACACAGGACGGTTCAACGAGTGATAATGAGGCAATTGATTTAGGCCTTCCCATTTAATGACATTTTTAATTTTTTTTTAATTAAGATCTCCTTAAATAAAACTTTATTTAAGATTAATAAGTTCAATGTTAATTAAGTTTCTTAGGGAATTAACATTTTCATTTAACTTACACTTAAGCCTCTATCTTGTATAATTTCTTTCAAAAAAAAATTATCGAACTTATAAATAGATTTACTTAAATTTTATTTTCTAAAGTTTTTCCCAATAATTTTTTAATATATCTATTTTCTATTTTTACTGAATAATATTGTTTCTTTGAAGATCTAGAGAAGCTATGAACTAAATATAAATTCAACATAGTTTCCTTTTTTTTAATTATCAAATACTGTTGCAGATGTGCTTTTAATTATAGATTTTTTTTAAAGAAAAGAAAAACTTTATCGAATTGGCATTAATTATTAAATAAATATATATAATTTCACAATTTTTCTGCAAAGCCTGAAATTGCTTTCAACTTTCAGCAAACACTGAATCAGAAAATTCACCAAACTTAAAACTAAAACGTAAAAATAAAAACACGACTAGGGCAACCCAATAAAATGCTGAAAGCTCCAACCTTCACTCTGCTGGCGGCCAGATTCGAGATCTTCGAAGAAGTCCCGATCTCCGAAAGCCGACTTCTCATCGGTCAAACCCGGCCTGTGGTGGCGACAATGACCCGTACTCAAGCTCCTTGAGAGCACACGGAGAGAGATCCCGAGCAACTTCCGTTTTCCATTCTCTGAATGGTGCTCACTCTGGCCGAAATTCAAGTAGCTACGCGCCATGGTATATGTTTGGATTTGGAAACAGATAGAAGGAAAGTATTTATATAGGAGACTTTTTCAAGTAAAAGGATCAGAAGATCAAGGCTTTGTGTTGCCATTGCAATTTCCGGGAACTCTCTCCCGAGTCTCTGTTATCGTTTTCTGAAAAGAAAGTATAGTTGCGGTTTCCTCTCCCCTCCTGAGTCTTATTTTACCTTTTCTTCTTTTAAAATGTCTCAAGCAGTTGAGGGGGCCCTCGACAAAATGTCTTCTGTAGAAGCTCTTTACGTCTTCCATAGTGTACATGCATGATATGAACCCAAAATTCTTCTAATCCAATTTTATTGATTTTATAAATAATTATTTTGTTGTTTAAAATATTTTCTATAACTTCCTCTATATTTAAAAATAAAATCAAATATTATGTATGCTATTCTTAAAATTATTACTGACTTTTATCTTTAAAACTCAATGAAAAATATTTGAATGAGCGTGACATATATTAAGTCACTTTGTAAATGTGATACATTTAGCGATTTAATTATATAATCTCATATGTATAAATGAAAATTATATACATACATACATATATATATACATATATACATACATATACATATATATATGTATATATTGTAAGTTATTAATGCTACGTTTTTTTGGTATCCTCATTTTTCTCAATCCTTATATTGTATTTTTTTAATTTCCTATAATAACATGTCAAATTCTAATTGAATTAACTCACTTAATCAGTAAGATAATATGGTGAGCAAGTCTCATATATATATTTCTCAAACTTTAGCCAGTTTGAAAAGAAAAAGCTAAGTAATAATAATAAATTAATATGTGAGGGTCTTTTTTTTTAAATAACAATATTTTGACAATTTTAATTACCCTAATTAATTAGTTCATTTGGCTTTTTTTTTTTCATTTGGTTTTAAAAGTTGATTTGATTTAAAAATCTAACAAATATTTCTACCAATGGGAGAGGCAAATAATAGTTTAATGAATCAAGGGAGAATCTTTAATTTTATATTAAAAGTCAACAAAATTTTTCCGATATTATAAATGTTCTTTTAACTTAGCTAGAATCACAACACATTCTCGGAAATGCACTAGGCCGTAAGGTTAAGGTCTATGCCTCTGCGGGCCCCAGGGATCCGCGTGAGAGCAATGTTTGATTTTTAAGAAGTCACGTGCCCCTCTTCTAGCAAATAGACTATTGCTAGTGCGCGAGCCGAATAAAAGTTTGAGCTTGCCACTCTCAGTGTTGACAATAAGAACTGGTTCAACCAAAAGGTAAATAGATTGTCACTGGGCTGTCAATTATCATAAACATGATGATGTGGTATTTGGGATCAATAAAAAATTATTGCGTTCATCATATTTAAATTTTGATCCCTATATATGTCTTTTTTTTTTTTATGTATGCAGTGGCATTAGTTGTAGGAAGAAAAAAAAAAGAAAAATTAAAATGGGCCTCTTTGGTAAAAAAAAAAGAAAAAAAAAGGAATAATAATAACACACTTGTTTGGGCTTACCTTACAGCCCCATGACGCCCATTGGACCGGCTACGACAGGGTCACGTGACTTGACAAATGAGATGACATAGGAGACTGCTAGTAACGTGGCTGCATGGAAGCAGCAACGATGTTCTGCTCTGTAGACGGAGACGCAGCAAGAGTAGAGAGAACCAGAGACAGGTGAAAAACGTCAGAGAGAGATGATGGACTTTCATTGAATTTAATAAAATTGTTTTTTAACTAATTAATTCACTCAATAAATGTCTGAGGAGAATTGGGCTCGAGAAAGGGCATATTCCTAGCCGAAAACTTTTGTTAAGAAATTAACTTCTAAATAATTTTATTTAAATTATTTTGAGTAAATATCAAAATTTCATTAAACAGGAAAAGAAAAATTGTAGCTAATTAGGGAATATGGTTACATATTAAATCTTATCCCTCAAAATGTATAAAAAAATAAATATTTTAAATGTGTTAAAATTTTATTTATTATTTATTTTAATAATTAAACTGGATCTAATATTAAATTTTTAAAATTTTCATATATTATTAAAACAATGCAAGCCAATACCAATTTTATAAGAAAAAAATTAAAAGCATATATAATAAATTAACAAAACTTAATTCAATTTATAATATTTCGTCACTAAGATTTTAAAAACTATGTACGAGCGTTGAATTTTTAAAATCATTTAGACATCTTAATCTAATCTTTTATCGACAAAATTTATTCTCATAATTGTAAAAAAAAATTATTCGAAAGAAAAAAAATACACTGCCTTTAACTTTGATAAGTGTCAAAACTTTATGCATAAAATTTGTTCTAATAACCCAACAAAATTTGAAATGTAGTGAAGTGTTTAAGGCTATAATTCATTTCTATCTTGTCTCTTACATTTCTAAAACATAATAATTATTTGACAAAAACTATAACTAACATTAATAGAAGTTTAATAAATAGATGTACCAATATTAAAAATTTAGTATTAAATTGAAGAATAAAAAAAATCACATTAATCAAAATATTAAGTAAAAGCGTCAATTTTTAGATAATTATAATTTTTTTAAATAAAGAAGAAAACTTAGAAAATAGATGTTTAATAACAAAAACAGACCGCAAGGAGGAAAATAGAAAACAAATTTTGTGGAAAGAAATGAGAAAATTAAAAGCAAAATTGGTGGTGGCAGTTTCGTAAATTAAACGTGGCAGTTTTGTAAATCTATTGTGATATTTTAGTAAATATCAGTCTAATGTAGGACCCTTCAATAGCCACAACCGTTGAAAAGCATATTGATTTTTGAGTCATGCTATTTGCCTCCAATTGTCAAACTAATTCTTATTTTCTAAGAAATGAAATGAAATAAATTGATGAAATATTTTTGGTTCTGACATGTAGTTCACTCCCAAAACATATTATAAGGACCCATATATTTTTGTAGCAAATTTCTCTTGTTATATCGTCACTAAAAGAAGAGGACTATTTTTATGATAGACCATTAGCCAGCCACAATTCTCACGATGAAAAATTGACTCTTCAATAATGCTCAGAGGGGATTGTTTTGATGAAAATGAATTTTCGTTTGGTTGCTCATACTTTGATATTTTTTGAAAACTACTATTGTAGAGTGTAAATTTGGATTGAATTTTGAATCATTGAAGCAACCAAATTAAAATTTTCAAGGTTCAGAATACATATTCAGAGTATATGAAATCAAATTAAGTTATCAGAAGTGATCAGTCATGCTATATAATCAAAAGAGCATGGTACCAAGTAGTGAACTTAACTTTGAATTTCAATATTCAGATCAAGTTACATAAGCCATCTACCGAGTGAAATTTTTCATAGGTTCCAGTAATTAAGGTTAGATCAAAACATTCTAAGGAGTCATGTTACCTAGCTACTTCTAAATACTCAAGATTACGTAAATTTCGAGGGAGTAGATTACGTCTTGACATTAGATGGATGAGAACATAATCAGGATGAGAAGAATATGAAATTATTTTTTTAGAGAAAAAATATGGAAAAATGATAGAGATAGATAAAAAGAGAATAAGAGTTTTTGTTAAGTCCATTTACTCCATATTAATTATCTTATTTATTATATTTTTATTATAAGTTTACTCTCATTTTATTTTGAGGCTAATGAGATAAAGAATAAGAGTTGAATAGAACTGGAAATTTGGTTATTCAAAATCAGACACTTAATTTTGTTTGTTTACATTTTTCAAATTCTGTTTTCTGAAAACTCTTATTTTTTAATACATTAAATCAAAATCAACCATATATCATTCTCAAAATTCAAAAAAAATTAAAATCAATCATAAATTTTTTTAAAATTTTAAAAACTAAAACTCAAAAAACATAAATAAACACTCGCTAGTTCAAGAGTGGGGTGCAATAGCAAACAATCCTCATTTAATTAAAAAAAAAAAAAAACAACAACAACAACAACTAGACGGGCTACATTGCACCCCAGCCCACACAAAGATACGCCGCTGGCTCGAGAACAGCTTTGGTTCAGGAGCTTATTTTATGTTTGTGGGGTTTTTCAATGTAGCAATAGCCCTCCCAGTGTAAAAAATACTGGTTGTGTGATAAGCAACAGCGCGAACGTTTCTAGAACGAAAGACAAGTTTCTTGAGGTTGCTCAAAAGTTACAATATGAACATCATATGGGGTTAAGATACTCGCCTCTGTTTTTGTAATTTCTCACTTTGCGACTGGCACTATGGTTTGGCGCAGTGCACCGTCTCAGAAGCTGCTAGGCGCAACGTGCATGAAATTATAACTAGTACTATGGGATGTTTTGTTTCGTATTTATTTATTTATTTTACAAGTTTTTTCGATTGGACTCTGATCCATCTATATAATTAACTTTATAGATACGTATGCGAAGATCCTATGTAGTTTCACATATATTTGTCTTTTATAAACTCAGTCGCATGATATGGACTTATCGGATTGAGTACTCAATCTATATTATGAATTTGAAGCTAAAAGCAGATGAAAAGGGGTCGAAGCTACCAAAGTATACTTCAATTACTATACAAATTCAGTATTTCTAAATTCTTGTAAAATGGAATTGTTATAAGAAGGCAATGATAGTTATTAAACAAAACATCAGGTTTACAAAGTCTAGCTCGTTTAATAAAAGAAAGAAATACAATTACTTCGATATATATATATACATACATACATATATATATATATATATATATATGTGTGTGTGTGTGTGTGTGTGTGTGTGTGTGTGTGTGTGTATATATATATATACATATTATTTGAAATCTTTTCCTATTTAATAATGAAGATTTTTAATTATAATAAATCAATAGAAATACTTCTAATTATTTCTGGATCACACGCAATATCCAAACATTGTCCTTTCCGTGTCATATCACGTTCCCTGTCATGAATTTCCATGCTGAAAAGGTTCTTATTTATATTTTCTTGATTTGGTTTACTTGATTATGGAAGATCGATTCTATGTATTAAAATTTTAAACATTTTGTTTTAGCTTTTCAAGTGTTCAAGTATTCAATGTTTATTTACTCTCACCTGAGTCCTATCTTTTATAATACTTCTATTATTTATTTGTTAATTAATTAGAGTTATGTTATTTCGATTCTTTTAATTCTTTTTTTTTCTTCAAAGTTTCACACACACACACACACACATATGTATGTATGTACATATTATATACTAAATAAACTTTATTTTAAAACCAAATAAAAATCATGATTTTATCAATTTTTTTAATAAAACACTGAAGCTTATAATTAACCAATTTATATATTGGTTGTCATTAAAAAAGAATAAAAATTAAAGAATCCCTGATAAACAGTAACAATTAGTATTTAGTTATTTTCTCTTTTTAATTATCTTCTAATTATATAAAATATTTATACTCCTGTCTTTTATTATTGAATTTAGAGTATGCTTTTCTTTATAAACACAGTTTACAATATATGTATGTGAATGTATTAATTTGTGACTAATTTAGAATCAATCTCATCACTGAAGATTGTCAAGAAAAGTTATAAATATTAGAAGTTTTTATGATGCTCTCTTGGGATAAAATCTTATGTCCACTGCTAGTGCATTCAATAATGTTATACGTCGTTATTATGGAAGTCAAACCTCTAGGTTCTTCCAATGAAGAAGATAAAAAGTATAAAATAGAAAATTTATAATGTCAATAATTGTTGCTGCTTACAAAATCAAAGAACGTGAAACGTAGGGCATAGTAATATCTAGCTTTCTAATGAAGAACATTGAAAAAGACAAAGAAAAAAGAAGGTTTTTGGGTTCAATAATTTTTTCCACCGTAGAACTGGTACATTAGAACATAAAGTGAAAGTAAAGAAAATTAGAAAGAAACAAGAGGCGTAAAAGTAATCCCGAACCCCAGATGAGACCAATTTCATTCCTTTGATTTTAGGTTATGTTACAAGTATGAGAATTACAATGTCTTAATCCACTGAATTAAAAAAAAGAAAAAGAAAAAGAAAAGAAACATTTGCCCGGCATCTAACTAATCATAAATTGAAATATCACCGAACCAATAATTGGTTGACACCTAACTTGCTTAATAGGAGAGAAATCTACCCCAATTTACAATAGTCACAAGTATATAAAGATATGATATTTTAACTTAAATTTTTTTAATCTTAAAATTAAATATAAATTTATAATTATTCATCTCATCTAACTTAGCAGTAAGATTAAAAGTTGAAAAATTTTATTTAATAATGTAACTCATTAACTATCTCAATCCCATTATATATAGGTCAATGAAAAAATTAATGTACATAAAAGTAAAATTGATTGGGGCTTATAATTGAGGATTTTTATATATATATATATAATGAAATTTATATAATTTTAAGATAATAATATACGGGATTATTTCTCATAATTTTTATCAATTTAGAATTAATTTTTTGGAAGATTCTGTACTTTGGTAACTTTAGCAAAAACAAGCATCAGCGGGATATTTCGACTTAAATTCCGTCGCTTTTATTGATTTACCTAAATTTCCGTTCTTTCGTGTTATAAAAAAACTACACGCTGCTTTCATTGCATTAATTTGCTGAAGCAGGCGGCCGCTAACTGCCACTCTTATACAAAGGTGCCGGCTCCATGTGGCACTTGGACACGGGTGTTACAGGGAAGTTTTTGATAAGCAAACCTAAAGAAATATATTGATGAGTCCACTTCTATAAAAAGGAGAGCATGGCATATTCTAGCGGGATGACACATGCTGTGCTGGGCAGGAGCCAATAGGGTACCTAAAGAAATATGTTGAGATGTCCGCTTCCATATATAAAAAGGAGAGCATGGCATATCCTAGCTAGGGAGCACGCGCTGTGCCCTTGAGTTAGCCAATTGTGTATGGTTATATTGTTCCGTTTCGGCTTTATATGGAACATTAAACTAGGCTGTGTTGTGCCCGTGTCAAATTCTCCATTTTGCACTTCTAGAAGAGAAGAGGTTGGTAAGCTTCTCAAGCTGATATTAGAAATTAAACACGTTAAGAGATTCTCAATTTTTAGGACATGTATGAAAGAAGGGCAATGCTACACCAACAACTCAATTTTACAACCAACTCCTTATAATATGAGTCGACAAAAATTTATTGAAAAAGAAAAAAGTAAAAATCGAATAATGAAAATTATAATCGGTAATATGGTAATTATATCTCCAGTAAGATTTCGCCAACTTAAGTTGGAAGGAGAGTTATTTATAAATAGGTTGTACGTATAGTAATATTTATAAAAGAAACAGGCAAGTTTAGAACTCAAAAGGTCTTCATACTGTGTATGAGTATAAAAGGCTAAAATTGCCAAAATATAAGGAAGATATTAATCAACTACAACTTATGCTCTTAAGAAGAATCTAAAGTTTTACTCATAGAATAAATTATGAGATAGATAGTTTGATAGGCAGGCAAATAAAATATAATTACTATTTAGGACATCAAACAATTTCAAATTAAAATCAAAACCCATCTTTCCATAAAATAAAACTCTATTAATACATAAAACAACTTCAAATTCGGATCAAAAGCCATCTTAATTTCCATATCCGAATTTTCTGACTTCTATGATCTGACGCTAATTTTTTTGATCACATGACACGCTTCTTGGGTATGACTTTCAAGGGCATAAGCTTCCGAAGTGTTATTCCCACCCTCTCATTCATGTCTATAGTCCCTGGAGTAACATTCTGGCCTAACTCCCAATCATAACGGTGAAGCATGGAGGCAAGAGCAAGGTTTATTACTCGGTCAGCCAATGAAATGCCTACACAAATTCTCCTTCCTGAGCCGAATGGAATCAACTCAAAGTTTTGTCCCTTGTAGTCAATGTTTGATCCAATAAACCTCTCAGGCTTGAAAGACATGGGATCCTCCCAACAGTCCGGATCTCTCCCTATCGCCCATGCATTCACAAATACTTGTGTGTCTTTGGTTATAGAATATCCCATGAATTCAGCATCTTGCATTGCATTACGTGGAAGCAGGAGTGGAAGTGGAGGATGTAGCCTTAGAGTTTCTTTCAATACAGCCTTCAAATATGGCAGTTCATTTATGTCTGTCTCTTCAACCTTCCTGTTTCCGATTACTCGATCCAGCTCCTCTTTAGTCTTTCTCATACACTCAGGATTGCGAAGAAGCTCAGTCATAGCCCACTCAAGAGTGCTGCTCGTAGTTTCTGTGCCAGCGAAAAACATTTCCTACACAATAACAAAGAATATAGTAAATTAATTATACATAATGGATATACTATTATTGCTTATACTATTTTAATATTACATGTATATTCTTTAACTTACCAATATGATTATGTTCACATTTTGATCTGAGATTTTATCAGGCCCTTCTTTTCCATCTCCTTCATAAGCCAAAACACCATCCAAAAAGTCTTCTATGTTCTCTTTTGTTGATTTCTGATCCTCAAGTCTGTCCTTCACAAAGCCAGACACTACCTTCATGGCACGTCCCATGTCCCATTCCATGTTTCTTTTGATCCGCTGAGGATCCAATCTTTGCAAAAAGGGTAAAAAGTCCGCAAGATTCGGCTTCCCGGCCCACTTCACTACCATGTCCATGGCAGCAAAGAATTCCTGCCCTTCTTTTGACTTTGAGTTTACGAGATCCCGTGACAGCGTAAGGTTCCCAATAAGATTGAAAGCCATGAGGAAGAGGAAGTGAGGCAAGTTCACCTCGCCTGGTTCTCCCCGTGCTTGTGCTACTGCCGCATCCTCCTCAACGTTCTGCAACATATTATCGATGCACTTTTGTCTAAGGTGAGCAGTCTCGTTGATTTTCTTATTGATCAAAAGCAGCATGGAACAAAGACGCCGAAGGACCCGCCAGTACACCCCAAATTGCCCCACCGCAAGTGATCCCTGGTTGTAGTTATGAGCCGTCAACGCAACCGGGCACTTGCGGTCACAAAAGACATGATCGTGCATTTTGAAGAGCTCCGTTGCAGCCTGACCTGACTGTATCACCATTGTGTCTACTGAACCAAGCTTTAACCATAGAACAGGTCCGTACTTCAATCGCAGCTTGTAAAGATTCTGGTGTGGCATGGTTCCGAGATCAAATATGTTTCCCAAAATTGGCAATCCTGGCGGCCCTGGAGGTTTTCGTTTACCATTTCCAGGATATTTTCTGCCTAACAGAAAAATCAATCCCAAGGCTGTCGGGAACAACAGACTTGACCACACAACCAAACTCGAAGTAGTGTACTCCATTTTCTCTATGCTAGATGCTCGGTTCTCCTAGATCCTTATAACATTTGCCAAAAGCTTGGACGTCATTGAAATTAGTTTGTCACGAATTTCAATATTCTAATCACATTATTATAAATAAAATAATAATAAAAAAGAAGAATTAGTTGATGTTATCTATTATATAGACCAGACCTTGGGTTTCGCTTTTTTGATAGGAGGGAGAGAGTAGTGACGAAATCTTCAATTTCATTAACTCCCGGGACCAAGTTAGGAATTATTCGATTCGATTCAATTGAAAGAAACAATAGGAATTGGGCAAATTGTATGAAAATAAAATGATTATTTAGTATATATGTCAATAGATTTGCTGTGATGACTCACTGCAATTTGCCAACCCGTTAGGACAAAGTCAGGAGTAAAGGACACATTAAACCATGTGTATATAGTACAGTCAAATAATTAAATGATTTTTAATATATGACAAAACTTATTAAATAAACATAGAACGTAGAGCACGCCACTGCTAGTTTAATTGCTAATTGTGCCGCTTCGATCCAGTTAACAATTGATAAGAAAAGAGGAGTTGTTAAATGTCTCCCTTACAATCCCAATAACTAAGATTCTTTATTTAAGATCTGAACAACTACTCCAATAGTAAGGAGTGAGATTGTGTGTTCAAAATAATATTCTCTAAACTCATTCTTAATCATACTCTACTATTAAGTGAAAAATTTGAAAATAATCCAAACATAAATTCAGGATATCAATCATTTATAAAAAAAAATTACCATAAAAGACTAAACATAAAAATAAAAATCTTTTCATAGGCTTTGTAAGATATTAAAAAAAGCATTTATTAGAAGAAATTTTTAAACAACTTTTTATCAAAAAATTTGTTTTATTGTATTTATAATTAAATTAAGCATTAATCTACTTAATCAATTGTGTGTTACTGATATATGGTTATTCCTGAAATTTTGAAGGTAAAATAAATAGAAATGGAGTTATTTAAAATATTAATAATATGTGTATTTAGAAGAATGGATATAATGGCATAATGGGCCAAACATAAATTAAGGTTTTTTTAAGAACTAAACATTCACATTTCTCTCTAATATAATCCTGATATTTTATTTATTAATTTATAGGTTGTAAATCTAGATCTTTTTTAGATTCAAGTTGTATTTAAATATTAACTAATATAATATAATAATTAGTACAGCGTAGGATGATGTTTTTATAGCCAAAAAAAATAAATATATAAATAATTTTGGTTCATCATGTACTGAAGAAAAAGAAAAAGCACCAATAGTGTACAACAAGAGCCATGTGGGCTTCAGTGTATAACTGTTTGAAGGCAATTGGAAAGGATCACCACCTGCCACAAATTGATATTACGCAATTAATTGATTTAGGAACATATTATTATTCTATAATATATCATCCAACATCTCCTTTATTCAACCCTAGAAAAGATTTCTTTGCGATCATAAACTATTCTGTTAAAACTTTACAGCACATCTACGTTAATTGTACGAGTCAGGAATTTGGACAAATTAACAAGTGCAGAAACTTTTATAAAATATATATCTTATCTTTCTTTTGTCAAGTAAACACAAATTTGTAGATATTCTAACTTATTCTTTGGATGTAATTGACAATAACTGACATCCAGTAGACGGCCTATATATTATTGAACCGAGACAAATTAAACAAGCTGTGCTCCTACATTTCTTGATTGTCACCATATAATATCTAGTTAATTAATTATAAAATTAATACATGACCTTTATTTTCTGTTCTTGTGCTTAAATTAATAATTGAGTAGAAAAGCAAACGAGGATTATATAGCAGTGGCAGATATGAAGTATATAATATTTTATGTCGCATATTAGACGATTAAAAAAGAATTTTGAGATTTATATTTAAAGAAGGTAGTCACACTATTAAGTAAAAAATATAAGGAAATTGAAGAAAGTAGAACAATCAATTGGTAACTTGGTTTGGCTTTGCAATAAAGAGATGCATTTGGTGCCTATGGCCAGTAGACTCAGCAATATGGCGTGAGCGAAGAGGTGATGAATCGTGAAGGAAAGGAAAAAGAGGGGGAAAGAAACCTCCGGCCACGACTGTAGTCCTCACCATCAATGTCATCTTGAGATGTAGGGATTGAAATTAGAGAAGGAAATTGATTAGTTATGACTGGGTGTTCGAAATGAGAAGATTCGATTTAGGCTTCTCATATAGGTAATGCAAAAGAACTCTGTGTAGGGCATAAGGATCTTCTCCTCTTCTTATTTTTATCTCTATGTAAGGAAGTAAATATTTGTTATTAAAATATATTGATGAAGAAAGATAATAAATACCCATTTTAGTTATCTATTAATGTTAAAATCCATGTGTTACTATATCCTTATAAACTAAGGTAAGATTGTGAGTAACGAATTCTAATCAATATCAATGATTATTATTCATGATTACTATTACATCGAAGAGTAATACTATACTTACAAAATTTGTATACAAACTTTATATACAAAATTGATGTGACATCAAATTAATAAAATAATGAATATAAAAAATCAATGTAACGAATGTTTATGAGCAATGTGTCAATGAATAAGTTGGTGTTACATCAACTTTATAAATAGACTTTAAAAATACAGACTTTATAACTGTTGTATTATTGTGTATCGAATGCATTTTTAAGCATGCAATTAATTACGGAAAATGCATTCAAAGAAGAAGGGGGGTACGCATGTCATTAACCATATAGACTTGTGTTAATCTACACTTGTGTGCAGAGGGTCTATGCTCTTCGAGTGAGGAAGTTTTTACATTTCTTTCATCTACCCTTGAATGTCATAAATGGCAAGTTAAAATTTCGACTACCAATTATTAAATATTAAGGACATGTGTCAGCAAATAATTGAGAGTACTGGTGAGAAAGAGAACGTTGGTGCTCATGAAGAAGGGTCTTCCTGCAGTTGTTATCCTATTTAGCATTTAATTCTCGGTCAAAACGTTTTTCCTAATATTATTATTAAAAATTTATTTGATTATATAAGAAATTCTCATAAATGGCGTCAAATAAAGGTGATGTCAAGATTTAACCTACCTCACTACAATTAATTGAATTAGGTAATTTTAAAAATCAAATTTAAAATTTCTCATTAAAAAAGTCCTTAATTTAAACCATTGAGTTGAATTTATATGGCCTGTCAATGATATGTTTTCTTCGATTTCTGTTTGGAGATACAAGTTGAGAATTGAGATGGTTGAAAAGTGACAAAAAAAATTATGTAATTATTACTTTGTTTAAGATATATACCAAAACAAGTATTCCATTCTAAAACTATTAGAGCGAGATATATAAATAAATAAAGAGGCAAATGATTTATCTGAGGGGACAGAAGGATGTTTATCCATATATAAAAATAGAAAACTATTATAAAAAATTAGGAAAAATGTATCTTTAGAATGTAATATGACATTTATAATTTAAATTTGTAAAGGGGAAGATTACTACAACTCAAAAAATACTCTTTATATCCCCTTCTACATACATGTACTAAATTTTTAAATAATTTTTTATTCAATATGTTGTTATATTTTCATAAATAAATACATATAACTAAGACCAATTTAGTAGAAAAATTGAAGACTAGTATTTTAAAGAGTATGAAAAAAGGAAAATCTTCTCATGCATAACCATTATAGTGACTAATAAAATTAATATTTTAAAAATAATTTTTTAGGTATATATACTTTTTGCAAAATCAAATATTAATGTAATAAACTTGTGATTATTTAGACTATTTTAAAATCAGAAACATTCGTCAGTTAAAAATTAGTTTCAAATTTAAACTAAAAGCCATCTCTCCATAAATCAAAATCATCAAATTCGAATCAAAAGCCTATGAAGTGTTGTTTTGTTCTCCTCCCGATGGGCTCCGGAGTAACATTAATAGTTCCTTGGCCTAACTCCCAAGCAAATTTGGCAATACATTAATTCATTAATTCTTCTATCTCATCAACCTTCCAGTTTCGTCTAACTCTATCAATTACATTTAGCTTCTCTTTTCTATTTCTCATAACAGTGACAATGACACAATTGAGCTTTTTCATTAATTAGAATGCATTTTTTTTCTTTTTTACTGACCGAAAGAACTTTTTAAATGTCAAAAACTTTTTTAATTTTTTTTTAGATTGTTTAGTTGCTACCTAAGAAAAGCTTATTAATGATTTAAAAAATTGTTTTAAATCTTTAAGGAGAAACTCAAAATTCTGGTTTTTGAGAGAATTTTTATTTTTTTAGCTCTTTTAAAATTGTAAAATATCAAATATACCCTTATCATATTTTAAAATATAAAAAAATTATTTTGATAATTTAACAATATTAAGTTCTTACATATTTATCAAACCAAACAACCAACAACTTCTTTATAAAAGTTTTACTTTTACAAGCTCTGCTCCAAAAAGATCTATTCCAATAAGCTCTACTTGAAGCAGTCAAAACAAATGGACCCTCAGGAAACTAATACTGACAATAATGAAAGTAAAAATTACTTTTTTCCTAGACAAATTATTAGAAATTCAGATACTACTGTTACACACTTTGATATTGTTTTGCAAATTCTGATAATATTGTTATGACATACTTAACAGAGGTATCCAATCTGCAACAGCACATACTTCATAATAAAAGTACTCTATGATGGAAGTATTCCACTAGGGAAATAATCCACAAATTACAAAATCTAAAACAACCTTTATATAGGCATTACATCAAACCACTTAACTATGTAAGTAGGACTACTAACTTTTTCTAACTTGAGAGATTATACAGGACCACTAATCCCTAATTTGTAGTGACCATTTCAATAGCAATTGCAACAACCCATTTCCTAAAGAATAGGTCTAAACTTATCCTAACATTCACTCTCTTATACTGAACATTTTCAGATATTCAATTTAGCAAATATATGCATAATCTCCCTCAAATTGGATCCCGGTTACTTGAACGAAAGTTCCTCAAGAATCTTCTTTCATATAAAGCCAACCAAAACTGATTTTTGTTTATTTTGTAGAACAGACCTTAGTTAGCTTTATGACAAATATCATATAATCCTCTTTGCAACAAACTCAGTTCCATCAAAGTCCTTTATTCAGCTTTGCCACACAAAAACACGATTTCTTCTTGAGTATTCTCATTACATTGAACATTTTCAAATATTCAATTTAGCAAATATATGTATATTCTCCCTCAAATTGGATCCCAATTACTAGAACTAAAGTTCCTTAAGAATCTTCTATCATATAAAGCCAAACAAAACTGATTTTTCTTTTCATTTTGTAGAATGGTCTGTAATTAGCTTTATAACCATGCAAATATCGTAGTATCCTCTTTGCAACAAACTTAGCTCCATCAAAATCCTTTAGTCAGCTTTATCATACAAAAACATAGTTTCTTCTCGAGTATTCTCAGCCAACTCCCAAGTCTTCTTTCTCATTTTATCCTATAGTGCCTACTTTCATGTAGTTTATTGCATCTACAAAAGGCCTTGGCTCAAGTTTAACTCATAGCTAATCTGCATAACCGCACATTTGAAGAGAACACATTTTCTTGCTTGATCTGTCCCAAGCTAGCTCCTCTAACCTCACTTTACAGATCACTTGATTGTCTCCTTGATCTGTCACTCTTATAGATCACTTGATAGGATCCGACTATTAAATTCATCACAGTAATTTTACCTTTTACTGTTAAATACTTGGCTATCTCATACTCCGTGAATTATCTTATTGAACTCTCTGTCATAATACTTAAGACCCTTTTCTGTTCTCAAATGCTTGACTGACTTGGATGTCGTAAAAGCATCTCAATGTTATTTGTTAACAAAATATTTGAATGGGACTCGAATGTCAGAAGACCTACCACTATAACTTTCTATTGCAAGTGTTGTAACACATTACGCCATTGGTAATGTGTTGTGTTAACAATGGACCACAATTTAAAGTATTGTAACACACCAAAACTTGAAAGGACCACGATTTCAACCTTTGAAATGTTCACAGTCTCTGGTTTCTGTCCTAATGAATTTTGACCATCAAGACCCCTCCCATTTCCTTGGGAATAAGTGGCTTTATCTCCTCTGCCCTTCAAGCTCTGCGTATCAGTCACAGTTACCTCAGCTGTTGGTTCAACTAAAACAGTAGCCATAACTTGTCCATAGTCCTTAGACCTGAAGAAAATCTCCATCATCTTGCTCTAGTGATCATAGTGACCATATTTTCCCCTCTTATAGCTTCGTCATGTGGCTCTCAATGTACCCTAAGACCTCCCATAATCATCCAATGTGAGACTCATCAATCTCATCACATTGCACACTTGGGTTTAGCTCAGCTACCAGTGTTGAAAATTTAGATACCATTATTACACACTCTGATATTATTTGCAAATTTTGACAACATTGTTATAAGCTATATAACGTAACATTGTTATGACATACTCAACAAAGGAGAATTTTTTCCATAAATTATTCAATTCGCAGTAGCACGTACTTCATAGTAGAAACACTCAATGATGGATGTATTCAACAATGGAATTAATCCACACATTAGACAACCTAAAATAGCCTTTATATGGGCAATACATCAAACCACTTAACCATGTAAGTAGGACCACTACTAACCACCACTAACTTGAGAGATTATATAGGACCAGTAAGCCCTAATTTGTAGTGACCATTTCAATAGCATTTGTAGTGACCCACTTCATGAAGAATAGATCTAAATTTATCCTAACACAAACATCATTATTTTCTATTTATAAAAATTAAATAAATAACTATAAATATATTTATTTAAATTTTAAAAATCCTCCTTCTACTTTTAAAAAAATGAAAATTATATTTTTAAATTGAGAACACAAATTATTAATTTTTGCTATTCTTCTGAATAGTTATTGACAATTTATTTTGGTTTACTAGATGAAAGATATTGTACCCAACATTTTGTGCAAAGATTGCAATTTTTAAGATTGTATTTAGAAATTCTATGAATTTGAGATAGTGAGAAACATGGTCTGAGAGGAAACTCACAATAAAATCTTAAACTTTTATGTTTTTAGCATTGGTTAAATGATAATAAAAGTTTTTGTTAGGAAAAATTCCAAGTTAAAAATATTTATGTATGTAAGCAAAACTTTATATTTTATTGGCGATGGCTGTCATCCAATGATTGTACATATATTTTTTCGAAAAATAGTTGCCAAAATAATTTTTTTAAAATAAATAATTGTATTTTTATTAAATTAATTACAATTTTAACAAAACTTTTAAAAATCAATTTTCAACAGAAAACTTATAACACACATAAAATGGGATTTAAGGAGTCTAAGAATCAACAAGTTCTGATTTGTAGAAAGGAGGGTAAACAATTAGGGTTTTGTTGGTATTCAATAAATTATTATTTATGGTGGAATTTTATTTTCTTAAACCCCGGCGGGCCAAATGATTTTTCCCATGCTATGTACAATCACATATCCTAGTCTTGACAAAGTGTAGATATCTTCTTCACCTCCGGTTACACTCTAAATAATATTTCGTTTCTTTTCTTTTATTTTCTAAATGTTCACTGACCTGAACCATATGCTAATCTAAATAGGTTACTTCCAGTTGTCTCTGTCTTTGTCTTTTCCTCTCAGAAGTACGTAATTATTATATATAGATAGCTATTGATGATAGATCCAACTCAAATAAGAATTGCAACGACAGTCTAGGTAGGCATCACTGGCCACGATGAATTTGAAACTGAAACCATTTTTAAAAGCACGCAATTAATCATACAGTGAATGCACTTAATTTACCGGAGCAAAGAAGCGGTCGGGTCGGCCCACCAACTATTCATTGAAGAGAGCTTTAAATGAATGCGAAAGATAGTTCTGTTCAGATCTTAATTAATTGTCCCAAATGTATTTTTATATTGACGAAATAAAAGTAATATCAAAACTTACGTGAAAAACACGTAAGATTGATACCAGGTATGATAATTTTTGCTTTCTTTTTCAAAATATAATGACCATAACTTTTAACATAAACCAATAAAACTTTGTTGACAGTGAAGAGTTGATCATAAGACCTCAAAAAAATATTCTTTTGAATTTTTATAAACTAATAAGTCTGGTGCTGCCCTACTATATAATATTTTATTTATTATTATATTTTGCAAATTTTATGAACTAAAAAATCCTTTGCAAGAAGGTATGATCTTGAGGGTTGAATGTTTTAATTGACATGTGGGACGATATCATGGGAGTTCGTGAAATCATGTTTGTGATATGGTGGTGGTAGGAGGTGGTATATATAAAAATGAATTGGTACAGAAGCCCATGCACACATAGCCACCTACCTTCATATGACTCAGTGCCTCCCTCCATAAGGTCTTCTTCTTCTACACATTTTGTTTTCTTGGTCTTGCTTGCCTTTCCAAATCAAATTGTTTGGTTTCTGCATTTCTCCCTTTCTTGCCTTAGCTATATTTTCAGTTAAAAGTTTTTGCTTTTTGACTCTTCATTTCTTTAATGCATGAGAGAAAATAGAAGCTCTTTGCTTTACAAATTTCCATATTCTCAGCCTTCTCTCGATGTAATGTCTGCGAGTGATGACCTGCATTGCATTTTTCGCTTTTTCCTTTCATACCATTATTTGTGTTTGAATAGTATTCTTCTCCTTTGTGTAGACATGGTCTTCTACGTCTCTCAAATCTGATGTTGCTTTTTCTTCGTTGAGTTTCATGGTTTTATCCTCTCTCCCTTTGAAGAAACAAAAAAAGCAAAGAGAAAACAACAAGTTCTGATATTTTCTCTCTTTCAAGATTACAGCCACTGAAATAGTGGTATTAAATTTGATACCTTCAAGTCTCTTTACCTACTCTTTTCTTGTGTCTGTTTATTTGCGCTTTTTAAATTTATTTTTTCCTTCTGAATTTAAAAGAGTGTTTTTGCTTTTTGTGAGTGTTTTTGCCTTTTGTGGTTTGTTTACTGTACCATCAACGATATAGTGACTTTTATAGGAACAATTACCTACTGAGAGCCACTACTTTTTTTGTTTATAAACCTTGCAATCCTTAGAGCATTTTCTTCCAGTGAA
Source organism: Boswellia sacra (assembly GCA_013180625.2). NCBI lineage: Eukaryota > Viridiplantae > Streptophyta > Magnoliopsida > Sapindales > Burseraceae > Boswellia > Boswellia sacra. The sequence continues at coordinate 81,541 of SNVD02003159.1, forward strand.
TTACAAAGTCCTGTTTTGCTTCCATCAATTAGAAAACCTTGAAGAAGATGCGAGAAAAAGTCTCCTTTGGGTTTTTGCAAATTTACTGGCTAGAATTACTTAAATGGAATGAAATTACTATACTGAAGTATGGATAATAGATAACCCATTACCACCCAGAACCATAGCTCAAAAAGAAATAGCACAAATTACTCAAAATTCATAAGGGAAAATATTATTAAGATTTAATTCCTTAAGAATAGGAGAAACTTCATCAAGTTATTTTGATATAAAATCTGCTAGGAGTTCATTTTCATTACCAAAGTCTAGTAGTTTTAATATTAGGAGTACACAAGCAAGTGAAATAAATAATAATTCTAATTATTCAGTAAATTATACAAAACCTGTAGCACAACCAGTTAACCAATCACCACCAATGTCACCTACACAATCAGATTTTCAAACTATTAACACTATTCAACAAGAAGACTTTGAAATAAATAAAGAATATTTAAGAAATGAATTTTTACAAGAAGAAAATTATTTTAAAAGAAAATGGTATTTCAGTACATTTACAAAACAAAAAACTGAAGAAATTAGGGAAGAATGGTATAATGAAATGAAAAATTGAAAAATTAATATTCCTTTCTTCATATGGTTTAACACGTATGCATCAAAACATAATATCAAATTGCCTTATGAAAGTCAACAAGTCAATGTTCAAACAAATGAATTTAAAAAATAGGAAACTACACAACATGAAATAATTCAATCAATACATAACAAATGAAACAGAGATTTTAGCAACTCCATTTAAAAAAGGATCGAATAAACCAGATAATGAAACTGCAACTTTAGGAGATATTAAAAAAGTTTATGAACAAAATAATTTTAATAATCAATTATTGCATACTGTGTCCAAACAAGTTACAAGAATAGAAGATCAAATAGATAATATTAAATTAAAGTAACCTATAACATTTCCTCAAGATATATCTCCTCCATTATTTAAAACAGTTCAACCAAATAATTCACCAGTAAAACTTCCTAAAGTAGATTTAATTGATCAAATTAACCAAAAACTTAAAATATTACCAAGTACCTCTAATAATATTAATACCATATATCAAAATCAACAAAGTGATAATCAATCAGTTACAACATCTGAAGATATTGATGAAATAAATAAAATAACTAAAAAGAATAAATGGAAACAAGCCCCTACAAGAACATACTATCCAAGAGCTACTCCACCAGATTTAATAAATGGAAACAAGCCCCTACAAGAACATACTATCTAAGAGCTACTCTACCAGATTTAATGTATAAAGAAAGAAAACAATTTATTTCTAATAAATATTCAGGTGATTCAATTTATGAATGGAATATAGATAGAAAATCAGAATATGAAATTAATAATGAATACTTTACAAGAAATAGGTATGGCATCTACTGCATATAAAGCTTATAAAACAAGTGATCATGAGACTACTAAGATGTTAGTAGCAGGTTTTACAGAATCATTAAAAAATTGGTGGGATAATTGTATAGGATTTAATAATCAACAAATCATACTTAATCATGTAGAAAAAACTCAAGTGGAAGATGAAGATGGATTCGTAACTATTTAAGAAACTCAAAATGCTATAGAAGTATTAATATATACAATTTCAATGCATTTTTATAGGAAATCCTAGAGAAGAATTAGCTAGTTCAAAAATAATTTTAACAAATCTTAGATGTCCAACCTTAGGAGATTTTAGATGATATAAGGATGTATTTTTAACAAATATATTCAAGAGACATGACTGCAATGCTTCTTTCTGGAAAGAGAGATTTATTGCGGGATTACCAAAATTCTTTTCTTAAAAAATAATCAATAAATTAACAGAGATAACAAAAGAAAATTCAATTCCTTGGGATAATATAACATATGGTCAATTATTTGCTTTTATTAAAAAAGAAGGTTTAGCAATATGTCAAGAACAAAAAGAGAAAAGAAAAATAGAAAGTTTTGGTAAAACTATGAGTTCATTCTGTGAACAATATGATTATGAAAATCTTAAACCACCATCATACTCACAGAAATATAAGAAAAAATCAAAAAAAATTTATAAAAATCAATTTGATAATCAATATTACAAGGAAAATAAGAAAAAATATAAACCTAAGAAGAATTATTCAAAGAAACAATTAGTCTGTTGGAATTGTAGACAACCAGGACATACGGCAAAACAATGTAAAAAGAAAAACAAAGTTAATGAACTTTTAAATGATCAAGATGATTTAAAAAATAAAATCAATAAATTATTATTTAGTGAACAATCTAGTCAAGAATCTAGCACTAATAACAGTGAAGAAGATATTCTAGACATTCAAGACACTGATCCTACTTCAGAAAGTAATGAATCTTTAAGCTGTACAGAAGGAATATGCAACTGTAAACAAATTAATGTAATCACTAAAAATACTGATAAACAATTTTTACTAGACATTATTGATTATCGATATTACATAACTATAAAGTAATAAATATCCATGTCTATTTTGTGTAAAAATTGATTCTGGTAAATGTATATTTAAGACTAATGTATCTAATATTGTTGGATCACGTAGACTTAATTGGAAATTTGGGGCACAATTAAAATAAATAGCACCGTTACAGAGGTTTGATTGTACTACTCCTAATAAAGAGTCTTGAAATTTTAGTAATGTTTTATCTCTTAATAACATTAATACTGGGGAATTTATTCTAATTTTTTATAATGGCTTAATAGCTATTTGTATTAGTCCAAAATGTATATAATTAAACCCTTTTTATTTATAATCTTCTATTGCTAATTGACTTAGTAATCTTATTTCCTCAAATTCATTTTGTAGAATTAGTGTTTCTTCGTGTTCTTTTATTGAATAAGCAGTTTTAAAGTCAAATGTTCCTATTTCATATATACTGTTTGGTGGAATACTGGGTAATGTATTTTTATTTAAACTTTGTTTAATATTAGTAATTTTTGTCATTATTTCTCTTGAACTAATTATCTTGGACGTTCTTCTAGATTTGGAATTTAGATATTTTCTAACTGGAGATGCCATTTTCGAATTATTAATAATTTCAAATTTTAGAACACAACCTTCTTAGGACAGGATGGCTACGGGAACACCTAGGCTTACCAACGGCTTTACGCTTTTCACACCTAGCTACCGGGAACACCTGGCTTGCTAACGTATGCACAGCTCTCACTGCTACCCTTCCCTATCCTTAGAACTTTGTTTACTACAATTCTACGTTACTAATTATTCTCAAATGACATCTAAAATTAGAATTTTCTCTAAATTCTGCCTCTATTATTAAGCGTCCAATACCAGATTTCTAAATCATAAATATGGTCTTCTAACCATTCTTGTTCTAGAAATAAATCTATCTTATCTTGTTCATCTAAAATATACCAATTTTGTTTAAGAAATCTTTTAATATTTCTAAGATCTATTCTATGTCTATTAATATGTTCTCTTAGCTCAGATTTTTTTGTTGGCCTATGATCTTCCAGTAATCTAATCTAAGCTAAATAGTTAGCTCTGATACCAAATTGAAAACCGGATCACTCAGATTGAAAACAAACTTAAAAACAGAAGCAAAGTAAATATGTACCTAAGTTAAGAAAAATATGAAATAAGAAAATAACTTACTTTTTTGGCAGAATCTTACTTTAAAATATTGATGCTGAAAAGAGAATTAACAAAATTATGGATTAGAGCAAAGCAGGATATGAATAAAACTTTATTTTATTGAAAGATTTGAAAATACAACAAGAGAAGGACTTAGCTGGTTTTTATCAGTCGATACCCTTCAATTGAATACAACAGCCTTTATATAAACTTGAGTAACGGACTTCAAATAACGGACTTCAAAGTATTTGAAGTCCAGAGTAATTATTACAATTTCTAAGTATCTTGGACAAGAACAAAAGAACTTTTACACTTGTAAGAGAACTTTTACATTTTGTAAAATACTATAATCATTATGTTTCCTTTGCACTATGCTTGATAGACTTTAATTTTCAACGTGGCTATTTTTGTTGATATGGAGCAAACTTTTCCACTGAACTTTTAGAAACATTGGATAACGCTATTTGGCTTTATCTCTTTACAAATCAAAAGAGTCTTGAGAGAATGGCCCACCGTATGGATCTTCATCTAGATTTTCAAGAGTACCGTCAGATGAGCTGTCCGAAATTTGTTGAATAATTGTTGTCATCAATTGTTTGAGCTGTTCACTTTTTGACTTCTTCTTTTTGGAACTTTTTGATGATGTTGACTTGTCTTGAGCTTGGGCTTCCATCTTGGATGGAGTATTAGGCTTGATTGATTTTTCTTTGGGCTTGGCTTGTAATTGAATAGGCTTTTTCCCTGACTTGAGCCAGTTTTGGATACTTTGGGCTGAACATCTTGAAATATCATACTTGTCCTACCACTTAATCCTAAACTCTCTGACTAGTGATAAATAACAGTTTGAGTAATAGGGCTCAATAATATATGACCAAGATAAAATCCAAGGAATTTGGAAATCTATATGAAAGCTAATTTGTTGAACATAGGGTTGGTCTGGAGTGTTTTTTGTAATAAGGAAAAGATAATTGATTAATTTGTTCTGGATAAATTGCATAATTGGGTCCTAGATAATACCACCATTCTAAGAACCAGGATGGATAAAACTTTTGACATCTAGTATCAAAATGAATACGTGTTCTTTTTAATGAATAAACCACGAATGATCAAAAGTTCTAAAGTAAAACATATGGAACCAGGCTTTTTGATAATCTACATAATTGTAACCATTTGGTTCATAAGGAATTGAGAAGGAAACAATGTAAAAAGAAAAACAAAGTTAAATATCTTGAGGAAATGTTACAGGTTAAATATCTTGAGAAGGAAACAATGTTGCAAAGTTAAACTTTTTTAATGTCTCCTAAAGTTGTAGTTTCATTATCTGGTTTATTCGATCCTTTTTTAAATAGAGTTGCTAAAATCTCTGTTTCATTTGTTTTAATTTTGATTTATTCTAAAGGTGGATGTATTGATTGAATTATTCCATGTTGTGTAGTTTCCCATTTTTTAAATTCATTTGTTTGAACATTGATTGTTAAATCCTATACAATTATCCTACTAATATTTTAATGATCCTGTAAAACCTACTACTAACATCTTAGTAGTCTCATGATCATTTGTTTTATAAGCTTTATATGCAGTAGATGCTATACCCATTTCTTGTAAAGTATTCATTATTTTATATTCTGATTTTCCATCTATATTCCATTCATAAATTGAATCACCTGAATATTTATTAGAAATACATTGTTTTCTTTCTTTATATATTAAATCTGGTGGAGTAGGTCTTGGATAGTATGCTCTTGTAGGGACCTGTTTCCATTTATTCTAACACGAAGAAACATTAACTCTACAAAATGAATTTGAGGAAATAAGATTACTAAGTCAATTAGCAATAGAAGATTATAAAAAAAAGGGTGGTTTAATTATATACATTTCGGACTAATACAAAAAACTATTAAGCCATTATAAAAAATTGGAATAAATTCCCCAGTATTAATGTTATTAAGAGATAAAACATTACTAAAATCTCAAGACTCTTTATTAGTAGTAGTACAATCAAACCTCTATAACGGTGCTATTTATTTTAATTGTGCCCCAAATTTCCAAGTAAGTCTATATGATCCAACAATATTAGATACATTAGTTTTAAATATACATTTACCAGAATCAATTTTTACACAAAATAGACATGGATATTTGTTACTTTATAGAATATATTTTAAACAAACTAGTTTAGAGTTTAATCCAAGATGTAGATTACAAGATAATAGAGGAGAAACTACAATATTAATGATAGAAACAGAAGAAAATACTCCAATATCAACTTATACTCCAAAATTACTTAAATGGAATGAAATTACTATACCGGAAGTATAGATAATAGATAACCCATTACCACCCAGAAACATAGCTCAAAAAGAAATAGCACAAATTACTCAAAATCTAGAAGGAAAAATATTATTAAGATTTAATTTCTTAAGAATAGGAGAAACTTCATCAAGCTATTCTGAGATAAAATCTACCAGGAGTTCATTTTCATTACCAAAATCTAGTAGTTTTAATATTAGGAGTACATTTCCTTAAGATATATCTCCTCCATTATTTAAAACAATTCAACCAAATAATTTACCAGTAAAGCTTCCTAAAGTAGATTTAATTGATCAAATTAATCAAAAACTTAAAATATTGCCAAGTACCTCTAATAATATTAATACCATAGATCAAAATCAACAAAGTGATAATCAATCAATTACAACATCTGAAGATGTTGATGAAATAAATAAAATAACTAAAAAGAATAAATGGAAACAAGCCCTACAAGAACATACTATCCAAGACCTACTCCACCAGATTTAATGTATGAAGAAAGAAAACTATTTATTTCTAATAAATATTTAGGTGATTCAATTTATGAATGGAATATAGATGGAAAATCAGTATATGAAATAATGAATAGTTTACAAGAAATGAATATGACATCTACTGCATATAAAGCTTATAAAACAAGTGATCATAAGACTGCTAAGATGTTAGTACCGGGTTTTACAGGATCATTAAAATATTGGTGGGATAATTGTATAGGATTTAATAATCAACAAATCATACTTAATCATGTAGAAAAAACTCAAGTGGAAGATGAAGATGGATTCGTAACTATTTAAGAAACTCAAAATGCTATAGAAGTATTAATATATACAATTTCAATGCATTTTTATAGGAAATCCTAGAGAAGAATTAGCTAGTTCAAAAATAATTTTAACAAATCTTAGATGTCCAACCTTAGGAGATTTTAGATGATATAAGGATGTATTTTTAACAAATATATTCAAGAGACATGACTGCAATGCTTCTTTCTGGAAAGAGAGATTTATTGCGGGATTACCAAAATTCTTTTCTTAAAAAATAATCAATAAATTAACAGAGATAACAAAAGAAAATTCAATTCCTTGGGATAATATAACATATGGTCAATTATTTGCTTTTATTAAAAAAGAAGGTTTAGCAATATGTCAAGAACAAAAAGAGAAAAGAAAAATAGAAAGTTTTGGTAAAACTATGGGTTCATTCTGTGAACAATATGGTCATGAAAATCTTAAACCACCATCATACTCAAAGAAATATAAGAAAAAATCAATGAAATTTTATAAAAATCAATTTGATAATCAATATTACAAGAAAAATAAGAAAAAATATAAACCTAAGAAGAATTATTCAAAGAAACAATTAGTCTGTTGGAATTGTAGACAACCAGGACATACGGCAAAACAATGTAAAAAGAAAAACAAAGTTAATGAACTTTTAAATGATCAAGATGATTTAAAAAATAAAATCAATAAATTATTATTTAGTGAACAATCTAGTCAAGAATCTAGCACTAGTAACAGTGAAGAAGATATTCTAGACATTCAAGACACTGATACTACTTCAGAAAATAATGAATCTTTAAGTTGTACAGAAGGAATATGCAACTATAAACAAATTAATGTAATCACTAAAAAATTGATAAACAATTTTTAATAGACACTATTGATAAAATGGAAGATCCTAATATAAAATGGGAATATTTAATGAGATTAAAAGAAATTTTAGAACAAGAAAGTAGAATTAAAACTCCAGATACATTTAGTTTAAACAAAATATGGGACAAATACCCGTCACAAACTTTATTTAAATAAGGTACTACAGGAGAATTACAATAAGAAATTAGAAACTTAAAGGAACAAATAAAAAAAATTCAAAATCAACAATTAGAACAACTTCAAACCCAAACAAAATTAACTATACTTTAATCTCAAAATAAAAATGATCAAGCTTCTAGTTCACGGATAGAAGAAGGTTACGTACAAATAGTAGACAAAATTAATTATCAAAAATGGTATATAGGAATATTATTACATATAGATAATTTTTTACAAATAGGAGCAATTGCTTTAGTAGATTCAGGAGCTGACCAAAATTGTATTAGAGAAGGCCTTATCCCAACAAAATATTATGAGAAAACTTCTGAAAAATTAAGAGGTGCAAATAGAATGAATCTAGAAATCAATTATAAATTATCAAAAGTCAAACTATGTTATCAAGGGTATTGTTTTAAAACAACATTTATATTAGTAAAAAACCTCATTCAAAATACTATTTTAGGTACTCCATTTTTAACACAAATATGTCCATTTAAAGTTGATAGTCAAGGAATTCATGCAAAAATTATGGGAACAAAAATAAGTTTTAAATTTTTATCATCAATAGATACTAAGGAAATTCACCAATTACAACAAAATACAACAACGAAACAAATAAATTTAATAATTAATAAACAAAACCTTATTAATTATCTCCAAAAAGAAATTAAATATAAAAGAATTGAAGAACAATTAGAAAAGCATAATATTAAAGATAACATAGAAGAAATAGAAAATAAATTTAAAAAAGAAGTATGTTCAGATTTGCCTAATCAATTTTGGAATAGAAAGAAACATATAGTTACTTTATCATATATTAAAGAGAAAAACTAATTCCAACAAAAGCTAGACTAATACAAATGAATCAATAATTATTACAACACTGCCAAGAAGAAATAAAAGACTTATTAAATAAAAAATTAATAAGAGAATTAAAATCGCCTTGGAGTTATGCAGCATTTTATGCTAATAAAAAACCTGAAATAGAAGGAGGAGTTCCAAGATTAGTAATCAATTACAAACCTTTAAACAAAGTATTACAATGGATTAGGTATCCTATTCCTAACAAAAGAGATTTAGTTAAAAGACTTTATGATGCAATATTATTTTCAAAATTTGATATGAAAAGTGGATTTTGGCAAGTTCAAATAGCAGAACAAGATAGATATAAAACAGCTTTTACAGTGCCATTTGGTCATTTTGAATGGAACGTAATGCCATTTGGATTAAAAAATGCTCCTTCTGAATTTCAACATATAATGAATTATATATTCAACCCTTATACAAAATTTACTATTGTTTATATAGATGACATATTAGTCTTTTCTGAAGCTGTAGAACAACATTTTAAGCATTTAAAAACATATATCAAACAAAAAAAAAACTGTTCAAAATGGTTTAGTAATTTGATATGAATGGTTTAGTAATTTTTGCCTCCAAAACGAAATTATTTCAAACAAAAATAAGATTTTTAGGTTATAACATATATCAAGGAACAACAAAACCTGTTCAAAGCATAATAGAATTTGCTGATAAATTTTCCGATGAAATTAAGGATAAAAATTAATTACAAAGATTCTTAGGATCTTTAAATTATATTTTATATTTCTTTCCAAATCTTAGAAAATTATGCAAACCTTTATATCAAAGACTTAAAAAGAATACTTTGCCTTGGACAGAAGAACATACTAAAATAATCAAAATTCTAAAAGAAAAGGTCAAAACACTTTCTTGCTTACGGATTCCACATCCTGATGTTTTTATGATTGTAGAAACAGATGCCTCTGAAATAGTATATGGAGGTATTCTTAAGCAAAAATTACCAGAGTCAAGTAAAGAAGAATTAGTTAGGTATCATTCAGGATTATGGCTCGGATCACAAAAGAATTATTCAACCATTAAAAAAGAAATTTTATCAATTGTTTTATGCATTACAAAATTTCAAGATGATTTATTCAATAAAACGTTTTTACTTCGCATTGATTGCAAATCTGAAAAAGAAGTTTTACAAAAAGATGTTAAAAATTTAGTTTCGAAACAATTTTTTGCAAGATGGCAAGCAATTTTATCGGTAATTGATTTTAAATTTGAATTTATCAAAGGAGAAATAATTCTATTCCAAATTTCTTAACAAGAGAATTTTTACAGGACAAGATCAAAGAGTGAAACACTTGGTGAGAATAGTCAAAATGTCAGACAAAAAGATTATGAAGGCCAGTGACTATGTCATGGCTAAAACAAATCAATCTATTCAAGTTGCAGGTGTAGGCAAATTCCCCATTGCAAACACTTATTCAGCTCTAGCTAAATATCTTCCTTTGTCATTTTCTCAAGCTGTAACTGGGTCATCTACCCAACCTAATACTCAAGTAGCTACTGGGTCATCTACCCAGATAGGTTCATCCATTCAAAAGTCCAATTACATAACTAAAAGTCAACATCAACATCTCCAAGTTACTCAATACACCAAGTCAGTCTCCTTAGCTGAATTAAAATCCCTTACTCAAAGATTATTCCTTCCAGATTGCCAATATATTACTGATAATCTACAGAAAAATCGTCAATTTTATGAGTTATTTCTAGTTGATACTGATAGTGTAGAATTAGTCCATCACAAATGCCCTGACCAAATATCCTACTCAACCTGTAAAATTAAGAAAGTCAAAGCCCCTAGAGAATTTGGTACCTAATCCATTTGGACCAATGTTTCCTTCTCAATTCCTTATGAACCAAATGGTTAAAATTATGTAGATTATAAAAAAGCCTAGTTCAATGTGTTTTACCTTAGAACTTTTGATCATTCGTGGTTTATGCATTTTGATACTAGATGTCAAAAGTTTTATCCATCCTGGTTTTTAGAATGATGGTATTATCTAGGACTCAATCCTGCAATTTATCCAGAACAAATTAATCAATTATCTTTTCCTTATTACAAAAAACATGCTACTCCAGACCAACCCTATGTTCAATAAATTAGCTTTCACATAGATTTTCAAATTCCCTGGATTTTATCCTGGTCATATACTATTGAGCCCTATTACTCAAATTGTTATTTATCACTAGTCAGAGAGTTTAGGATTAAGTGGTGAGACAAGTATGATATTTCAAGATGTTCAGCCCAAAGTATCCAAAACTGGCTCAAGTCAAGGAAAAAGCCTATGCAATCACAAGCCAAGCCCAAAGAAAAATCAATCAAGCCCAATACTCCATCCAAAGTGGAAGCCCAAGCTCAAGACAAATCAACATCATCAAAAAGTTCCAAAAAGAAGAAGTCAAAAAGTGAACAACTTAAGCAGTTGATGGCAATAATTATTCAACAGATTTCAGATAGCTCATCAGAAAGTATTCCAGAAAATCTAGAAGAAGATTCATATGGTGGGCCATTTTCTCAAGATCCTTTTGATTTGTAAAAGGATAAAGTTAAAAAGCCTTATCCAATGCTTCTAGAAGATTGGTGGAAAAGCTTGCTTTATATCAACAAAATTGCCACGTTTCATATAAGCCATAATGATTGTAGTATTTTACAAAATGTAAAAGTTCTTTTACAAGTGTAAAAGTTCTTTTGTCCTTGTCCAAGATACTTATAAATTGTAATAATTGCTCTGGATTTCAAATACTTTGAAGTCCGTTACTCAAGTTTATATAAAGACTGTTGTATTCAATTGAAGGGCATCGGCTGAAAAAAAAAACCAGCTAAGTCCTTCTCTTGTTGTATTTCAAATCTTTCAATGAAATAAAGTTTTATTCATATCTTGCTTTGCTCTAATCTATAATTTTGTTAATTCTCTTTTCAGCATCAATCTTTTAAAGTAAGATTCTACCAAAAAAGTAAGTTATTTTCTTATTTCATATTTTTTCAAATTTAGTTACATATTTACTTTGCTTCTGGTTTTAAGTTTATTTACAAATTGGATACACAAATTACATAACTAAGAGTCAACGTCAACATCTCCAAGTTACTCAATATACCAAGTCAGTCTTCTTAACTGAATTAAAATCTCTTACACAAAGATTATTTCTTCCAGATTCCCAATATATTACCGATAATTCACAGAAAAATTGTCAATTTTATGAGTTAATTCTAGTTGATACTGATAGTGTAGAATTAGTCCATCACAAAGACCCCAAAAATCCTGACCAAATATCCTACTCAACCTGTAAGATTAAGAAAAATCCCTAGAGAATTTGGTACCCAATCTATTTGGACCAATGTTTCCATCTCAATTCCTTACGAACCAAATGGTTACAATTCCTTATTACAAAAAACATGCTACTCCAAACCAACCCTATGTTCAACAAATTAGCTTTCATATAGATTTCCAAATTCCTTGGATTTTATCCTGGTCATATACTATTGAGCCCTATTACTTAAACTGTTATTTATCACTAGTTAGAGAGTTTAGGATTAAGTGGCGGGACAAAAATTACTAATATTAAACAAAGTTTAAATAAAAATACATTCCCCAGTATTCCATCAAATCCTATATATGAAATAGAAACATTTGACTTTAAAACTGCTTATTCAATAAAAGAACACGAAGAAACATTAACTCTACAAAATGAATTTGAGGAAATAAGATTACTAAGTCAATTAGAAATAGAAGATTATAAACAAAAAGGGTTTAATTATCTACATTTCGGACTAATACAAATAGCTATTAAGTCATTATCAAAAATTGGAATAGATTCCCTAGTATTAATGTTATAAAGAGATAAAGCATTATTAAAATTTCAAGACTCTTTATTAGGAGTAGTACAATCAAACCTCTGTAACGGTGCTATTTATTTTAATTATGCCCCAAATTTCCAAGTAAGTCTACATGATCCAACAATATTAGATATATTAGTTTTAAATATACATTTACTTGAATCAATTTTTACACAAAATAGACATGGATATTTATTACTTTATAAAATATATTTTAAACAAACTAGTTTAGAGTTTAATCCAAGATGTAGATTACAAGATAATAGAGGAGAAACTACAATATTAACTGTAGAATAGAAGAAAATACTCCAACATCAACTTATACTCTAAAATTACTTAAATGGAATGAAATTACTATACCGGAAGTATGGATAATAGTTATTTAATCCATTTTTAATAGATATTTAACCTCAAGGTTATTTGTGAAATTTTTTCAAATATGGAGGTTATTTCATGACTTTAAAATATGTGAGGTAGACATTTAACCTCAAGATTATTTGTGAAATTTTTTCAAATATAGAGGTTATTTCATGATTTTAAAATATGTGAGGTCATTTAGGTTATTAGGTCAAACCTTAAGATCATTTAAAATTATCCCTAAGTGTCAACGGTAATATCTATATATTTTAAGGTCTTTTATTATTATTATTATCATTACTATTATTGTTATTATTTACGCTGGTTATATTCAATTACATATACATATATATATATATATATATATATATATATATATATATATATATATATATTTCTTAATTTGGACTAATTGGAGCCTCATAAAGTTGTTATAAGTGTTAAAATTTTCATCTTTACATGAGCTAGAATGCTAGAGTATTTTTGATGCTTGATGACTAAGCACTTTCTTTTTCTTTTGAGGTCAAGTCGTGTCAAGGAAATTTCATTCCTCAAAATTAAATAATGAATTCTTGACATAAAATTAAAAATAAATTTCAAATTATTGATTATAAAACTTAATAATTGAGTTGATAGATGATTTGTAGAAGTATTAAATATAATTTATTAATTTTTAATATCAATCATTTTATTTGATCAAGAATTGTAAATTTATATTAATAAATTGAATTAAAATTTTATATCAAAATATTCGTTCACATAATTAACTAATCAAATTTGTCGATTTGAAGAATGAAAATGATTATCCATATGTTCTGATTATCTTAGAACTAGCCACGCAAGTATTCGAAAGTTATGGTAAAGGTAAACCGTACTTATTGTACTCCATCGAAAAAATAATAATAATAATAATAATATATTAAAACTGACAGGAACTCTTATCGTCAACCCCAAACAAGATCATGTCGTTGGCCAAGAACTGCAATCAGGTTTTGCTCCAAAGGTGCTCCAGTTTGGACCATTAACTCAGAGAAAAATAACGGTACAGTCATCGTATCATATAATATATTTTATATAAAAATCATAAAAATATATATAAAAATTATAAACGATTAAATAAAAAAATATATAAAAAAATTGTAAATACAAAATATATAAAAATAATAAAAAAATTTTCACTTATTTATAATTTTTAGTCATATTTTTATGATTTTTATATATTATAATACAGCTATTATATAGATACAATAATTATATTATAGCAAGACAGTCAGGACTACGCAAAGCTGGATTGCGGAGATGGATACGTATCGAGGATCTTGAGTCGAACCATCGCGGACAGAGAGACGGTTCGATTTTCTTGATGTAGAGAGTTTCATACTTTTTAATTTATTATTCACAATAAATGTGTCCAAGTTGGATAGCTTAGGATTACTTATTTATTTACAATGTTTTTTTACTCATTATTAGGTTTATTCTCGGTTTGAACTATTGACTGTGACATATTATTTTAATTTATTTATTTGATTTCACATACTGGCTCTCCTTCTTATGTTAACTATCACAACGTTGTTTCACCTCTTGGCGTCGGTATGTTTTTGGGGGAAAGAACACTGACAACCCCAAGGTTTGGGTCAAGTAGAAGACCTCCTCGTTGTTTGGGAAGTAACACTTGGCCCCTATTTTGCAGGTTCTGTCAGATAAAAGTTAACATAACTAAGGATTTACTAGAGTACAATAGTCTTTTGATAAATAAAAATAAAATAGATAAGAATTAGAAAATAAATAAAGAAGGTAAAAATTAAAAAATAAGTAGTTAAATGATTTACTATGATACAATTGTCTCTCCATCTTCTTCCCCTCCCTTCTCATTTCTGTTTCTCTCTCCTCAATTTCGTCTCTCTCTTCTCTCCTGTCCCTCCTCTCCTTAAACCTAATTGATCAAACCTAGGAACTTCCCCATCATAGTGATTACATAGTTGATCCGCTGCGCATGCTAAAGATTCCCATGCCAAAGCTTCCGAAAAGGACATCCATGATGGATACATGGCCAACGATGCGAGAAAAACAGAGAAACATGATTGGTGATGGTTGACTCACCGGCTTCATCCCCCTAAAGACATCCATCATGGTTCACTCGCCACTGTTTGCCGTTGCGGTTGATGTTGGTCTGGCAAGCTTGGGGTAGTGCATTGAGGTTATTTCAATGGGTTTTTGGAGATGGCAATGAAGGAATTTTCGGTTGCTGTGAGCAGATCTGTTAGGTGGGGCAGCGAGTGTGATGGCGCGTGGGATGGCTAAAGGTTCTATATTGTTGATGAATTGGTGTGGCTCCCGATGTTTGCCTTTTCGTTAGAGATGGCTTATGGTTTTGTATCTTTGTATTTTTTATCTTTTATTTTTTTTTTTGGTTTTGGTGAGTTTCAGGCACAACGGGGAAATGGTTTGAAATTTGTTTCTTGTACTTGTTCAAGAATTTTTTTAAGTTTTATATGGAGGGACTTGTATTGATTTCATTTGTATTTTGGATTTGATTTTCTGAAAACAAAAATGTTAAGGTTTTGTTTGGCTAAAAAGAAATCTGAGAAGATGAGGAAGTGAGTGAAAAAAAAGCGGCTATGTCTAACGGTGGTGTGGTTGTCGAATGTTGCTGCCGATCCGGCTGCTTTACTGTATTTATGGATTTCCTTAAAAAAATATATCTTAATTTGATATTATATAATTTTATTATATTTTAAAAGGACAAAGGAGGGTAAAATCGTCTTGGACGGAAGATTCAATTCTTTTACCACTTTTTTTTCTAACGGAACCTGCAAAGTAGGGGCTAAGTGTTGCTTCCAAAACACTGGGGAGGTATTGTAATTTGCCCAAACCTTTGGGGGGCCAATGTTTTTGCTCCTATGTTTTTGTTGAAGAATCTTTTATGTTATAATAATTATAGACATAGGGGCTTTAGCTGCCTAATTCCTATTAATTCTCCCTTAGCAGCCGAAGCTTTGGCTTCATTAGTGTCTCATGACTTTCTGTTGGTCGGTGATTTATGAAATGTAGAGAAACAATACAGGTCAATGTAATTGAAATTGAAACAACGAAATCTCATTTGCCCAATTTTGACTATAGAGAACAATTCAATGCGGAGAATAGTAACAGAGAAATAGTGAGCTCCAGTAGCCAATTGGTATCGTGAAAGGCGAAGTTAGTTCCCTTCTCTCTATACTTTGTTTTGCATTAATTAATTTTAAAAATTATATAAAATTGGTCAATACTATATCTACATCTAAATATTACAACTAATTTTTTACAAGCTGAGTTAGCAAAAATTTATTGGATGAGAAAAAAATGAAAATAAAAAGTTATACATCTAATAGAGTTTTGCCAACTCATATTGTAAAGAGTTTTATATGATTTAGTTGTAAATATAGAATTATTCTATAAATGTTTCTCAATTGAAGGATAATTATGTTATTTTACTAAAATTTGTAAAACTTGAACCACCTAAACTAACATAGTGAGTGCTTGTGCCACTTTTTGCAAACATTAGTGGCCTAAGTGTACTTTTGTAAACAAAAATGAAGGTCAAAAAATTTGCCCCTTTAATTTCAAAAGTCTTAATGCCATAAGTCCTTTATTATTGTTTTAAAGATTGCTGAGATAGAATTATAATGTCAAAAACTTTTTTCCATGCACAATTTTTGAAAAATTATTTTGTAGATGATCAAAAATTATTGTATATAAACTGAGTTATAAATTCTCAATGGTCTATTTTTTTCCCTTCTTCCAGGTTATACTGGAGTGAATCTTTGTTATCGGCAACCTAATCTTCGAGGTTTTATTGGCCATATTCCAGCCACTTGCCTCTCCACATCACACTTGTACATGTTTTGCACTAATCAGTAAAGTGACGTCTTTCGCAGCCACAATTATTTGCATTACTGAGATTGTTTTGAAGGGTCAACAGGGGAAAGTCAAATGGAGAAAAAGTGGAAAAACACATTGGTTTTTTAATCCAAGGAACAAGTTTTTCGGTAATTTCAAGGACATTGTTAGCTTGGCTTGTGCTCTTTGTCAGCTTATTTTTGACATAATCTTTATATATGTTATCATCAACATCATAACGATCCTATCAGGTTATCTATGGTCTCGATTGTTTGTGCTTCGGGTCTCTGCGGTACTAAACTTTTTAAGGATCACAACGTGAAAGGAGATCAAAAGGCAGAAATTATGTTACCTTAAGTGCAGCTTGACTAATCTCCTGTAATCATAATTTTTGCTTTTTAAATAATAAATTTTAGAGGACGTTAGGATAGTTTGTGATTATGTTACTCTACGGTAGGGTTACTTTTGAGTGATTTTATTATATGGTTAACATTTATTTGTTAGTTCTCTTCCACTTATCTACATGAGAACTCATCGTTTTTGGTCTTAAACATCTTCCTCAAAATATCCTTCTTCCCACGTTTCTAATTATAAAGTTTCGTGATTAAAATTTATTGAAAAAAACTATTTATTAGCTTATATATAATTATATATAAATTGGTGCTTTCTTGGATGCAACTTGGCTTATATTGTCCCTATTTGATGTGAACATTAGAACGACGCCTCAAAAGTTATGGGCCAATAGCCACTAACCACACTCGACTCTGGGATGGGATTCGATAGATAGAATATCGATTGTTGGAAATTCCATGCATTAACTCTCATAAATAAATATGACTTCAACAATTTGTCATCCAAGAGCGTGTATCGAGTGGGATCTCAACTTTAATCATCGAAGATATGACTGCCAAATTTTTCATAGAAAGTTTCCAGGAAAGCACCTAGGCTAGCATCGTATTTATAGCCTTGCAAATTTTGATTTCCATAGCCGCAATTTGTAGCTTATATATAACTATTAAGTTTATCACTTTACTTAATATGATATTAATTAATAAATTATCGGATGTATTAAGAGATATTTAGATGAGTGGAAAGTACATTTACAGTGCTTAATTTTTTGTTTTTAAATATTTGTTAAGGAATCAAGCAAAAGAAATCCGTCTATGCATTACCGTCTATTTAATCTGATATCAAAGCATTATATGATCATAGTTTTAAAGTTATTTTTTATGATATCTGTAAAGCATGAGTGGATAATATTCCTCTTTTACTTTGAAAAAGTGCATCATTATCAATTCCAAATCAAATGGGTAGTTTGGGACAGAATATTTTTAAGGGATATTGCTGGGCCCCCAATAATTGGTAAAAAATCAACTCCCATCTAAATTCGATGCTCAATGGGCCTTTTTTCTTTTCATTCACATTTCTCCTTCCTTTTTTTTTCCGCTTCTCTTTTTGGTTGATTTGTAATGTCGGCAAGAGTTAGATTTTGATATCTATGATTTTTTGTGTTTACGTTTCTGTTGTTTTTGGAAAAACAGCCTCGTGGCAAGGCGTCTAATAGAAAATTTTTCTTTCCAAATCTCTGAGCACGAAAATATTAAAACAGTCCTAAATATGATCATAATTACTCCATATGAAGAAGTTTAATAAATCTCTAAAAGAAGAAAGGGTAAGGTTATTTGTACCAAAAAAAAAAAGAGGTTGAACACCCAATTTCTCTGGATACCCATTTAAAAATTTTTAACATAAATCTGCTACTATGTCCACCCTTTTTAATGCCAACAAAAGCCGTTCAAATAAACATCTTATTTTTATTTTCGACTTTGAACACGGATACCTCTGAACAAATAATGACAATATTTGTTTTTCTTTTCGAACTCCTTTACTGCAATTATTTTCCTCTTTATGTAAAAACAAAATTTCCTTCTGTATTCATCAGTAAGACTCCATATGATTTCTAATATCCTTGATTCATTTCAGGTCACCCAATTCCCACTCACACACTGGGCACGCTTGCAGCCTTGCATCACTCAGTCCCCTTCGTCCTCAGCCTTGGAAGCATCTTAAGTAGCCATTGAACAGAACCTTAATTTTTCTTCAATTCCTTCAAAAATCATCTTCAGAAATCATATCCTCATAAAACTCTACCCATATATGTATACAGAAGGAACTCATGCAAAAAAAAAAAAAAAAAAATTATTTAACTAATCGAATATTAAAACTAAAACCCCATAATTCTCGAGGATTTTTTGAAAAAGTGTTTTTCTATATTTGTGATTGAGATGAATGTTAACATTTTCTTATTACTGTAATTTTTCTAATAAAAATATAATTAGGGTTTTAATTAAACTGGGTGTTAGGAACGATATTATTAATTTGTACTTAATGGTAAATTACTGTATAGATATTTTGTAATAATATTTTTAATAAATTAATGAGTGTTCAGACTTCAAAATGGTTATTTGAGTGCAAACAGCACTGCCCAAGAATAAAATATATTGACGCATTATAAGGACCAGAGATGAGAAGAGATGGTAAGTCGTTTTTGGGGTTTTAATCAAATTTACAAAAATAATATTAAGATAATTAATTAGATTAATAAGATAGGGTAAACATCTATAAAAATGGGTTTAGGGACCAAAAAAATATATTTTATTTAATTATATAAATATATTTTTTAATAATAGATTGTTTTATGGTAATAAAGTAGTTAATTTTGCAAGAGTGCAAGTGTGTAAATGAGAGAATGCAAGTGTGTAAATGAAAGAAAGAAGAAATAGAGGACGATGAAATTGCATTTATAATATCCAATGAAATATTCCCCTAGCATAGCAAGGACATTGTGATGTGGCAATGTTAAATATTTGCACAATACATATGCGGAAACTTAATGGAAGGCCACTTGGCAAAATTCCACAAATTCATCACTTATATTAGATAATGACTTGTGGGCGCATGTAAATGTTAAAGGCAAACCGTACTTCTTGTACGTTGGACTACAGCTTCGGAGAAACTCCATAGAAGTGTTCATAATAATATCCGTATCTTCTAAGTTCTAAGCTCTTTTTATTATTATTATTATTATTTCCCCCCTAATAATACCCGTGCCTTTTTTATTTTTTGTTCGCTGGTTATATTTAATTAAATATACATTTGTATTTATTCATTTTATCAAGTATGACAAAAAGGTACAGAATTGTATTTTTTAATGATTAAAAAAATACTTATATATATATATATATGTATATATATATTTCTTAATTCGGGCCAATTGGAGCCTACTTAAGTGGTACAAAAAGTGTTCATAGTTCCGTGTTTACATGAGCTTCAAGGATATTTCTAATGCCTGATCACTAAGCGTGCTTTCTTTTGAGGTCAAGTCAATTCCAAGGATATTTCTTAAAGATATTTAATAATATAAAATTAAATACAAATTTTCAATTATTGATCCATAAAAATTTAATAATTATATGATAGATGAGTTAATAATATTAAATATAATTTGTTAATTTTTAAATCAAATATTAAATTTAATTAGATTAAGAATTATAAATTTATATTAATATTTTGTATCAAAAGACCTATTTTTATCATTAAATAATTAAATTTGTCGATTTGAATAATAAAAATGACTCACAATATGTTGTGAATATCTGAGAATCATCCATGTATTCTAAAGTCTACCACATAATAACATGTTAAAGTAAACCGTACTTATTGTACGTTGGACTGCAAAGGAAGAAGACAAAACACTATATATGTACGAAACTTCAGGGGAACTTCATAAAAGTGTTAATAATATGAAATATCCGAAAAAGATCATGATTTTTTTTTAAATATATATTTATTGAAACTGACAAGTACTCTTTATCATTAAATCCGAATAAGATCATGTCGCTCACCAAGAACTGCAATCAGGTTTTGCTCCGAAGGTGCTTCAGCTTGGATCATTATCTCATCCTCAGCAACCGCAATCAGGACTTATCAGACACAAAGCTGGATTACGCAGATAGAGATGGGCACGTATCTGAAGATCTCGAATCGGACCGCCGCCGACGGAGAGAAGGTTCGATCTTCTTGATGTTGAGAGCTTCATACTTTATAATTTATTTACGTAATTCTCCAATAAATATGTGCACAAGTTGGATAGCTGAGAAATACTCGTTTATTTATATTGTTTTTGACTCATTATCGGTTTTCTTATCAGTTTGACCTATGGCTGTGACATATATTATTTTATTTATTTATTTGGTTGATTTCAAATGCTGGCTCTCCTCCTCATGTTAATTGTCACAACGTTATTCCACCTCTTTGGTGTCGGTATGCTTTTGTTTAGAAGTCTTTTATGTTATAACAAGTATAGATATAAGGGCTTTAGCTACTCAATTGCTATTAACTCTCCTGCAGCAGCCCAAGCTTTAGCTTCAGTAAAGTTTCATGACTTTCTGTTGGTTGGTGATTTATGGATTGTAGAGAAACAGCACAGGTCAGTGTCATTGAAATTGAAGCAACTTGAGGGTGCTCGCCGCGCAATCTCATTGAAGTTGCCCAATTATGACTATAGAGATCGTTTCAATGGGGAGAATAATGAGAGAGAAATAGCGGGTTCCAGCAGCCAGTTTGGTATCGTGAAGGATAAAGTTAGCACCCTTCTCTCTATGCTTTGTACTGCATTACTTAATTTTTAAAATTATATAAACTATAAAATTTCTCAATTGAAGGGTAATTATGTCATTTTTCTAAAGTTTGTAAAACTTGAACGGTCCAAACTCCAAACTAACTTAGCGAATGCTTGTGTCACATTTTGCGACCATTGGCTTAAATATACTCTTATAAACAAAAACAAACGTCAAAAATTTGCCCTTTATTTTCATAAGTTTTAAATCCATCAAATCCGTTATAACAGTTTTAAAGATTGCTATGATAGAATTATAATGTCAAAAAGTCTCTTCTGTATAAAACTTTTGAAAGCTTGTATTGTAGATGATCAAAACATTTTTGTTATAAGTTGAGTTATAATCTCTCAAGGGGTGCATTTTTCCGATCGCCTAGGTTATACTAGAGTGGATCTTTGTTGTCAGCAACCTAATCTTCGAGGTTTTATCAGCAATATTCCAGCAGCTTTCCTCTCCGCATCACTCTTTTTTTGTACTAATCAGTACGGTGACATCTTTCGCAGCAACAATCATTTGCATTATTGAGATTTTTTTGAAGGGTCAACAGGGGAAAGTCAAATGGAGAAAAAGTGGAAAAACATATTGGTTTTTTTATCCAAGCAACAAGTGTTTCGGTAATTTCAAGGACATTGTTGGGTTGGCCTGTGCTATCTCTCAGTTTATTTTTGACATAATCAGTTATATATGTTATCATTAACGTCACAATGATCCTATCAAGCTATCTATTGTCTCGATTGTTTTTGCTTTGGGTCTCTGGGGCACTAAACTTTTTAAGGATCAAGACAATGTCAAAGGAGATCAAAAGGCAGAAATTATGTTACCTTAATCTAGGAGTGTAGCTTTACTAATTTCCTATAATCATCATTTTTTCTTTTTAAATAATAAATTTTAGAGGACGTTAGGATAGTTTGTAATTATGTTACTCTACGGTAGGGTTATTTTTGAGTGATTTTATTATGTGGTTAACATTTATTTGTTTGTTCTTTTCCATTTATCTACATGAAAACTCATCGTTCTCGGTGTTCTTAAACATCTTCCTCAAAATATCCTTCTTCCCACGTTTCTAATGATAAAGATTCGTGATTAAAATTTCTAAAAAAAATATATATTAGCACACTGAAATTTCAATATCTAGCCATCGAATTTTGTTCATGCTAACCGGGGATGGGAGGGAATTGTTAAAAATATATCTGTAACACAAGAACAAAAATAACTCTAAGGGAAATTTTATCAAATACTTGCAAGGCAGAGAAAATTGAATTGGAAATGCACATTTTATTCACTCTATGAACCACTCTTTATATGTATAGCAGTACAATGTAACAAACCATCACATTATCTCCTAAAAATCTGCAACCACAACTCAACTAATAGACTAAATCTTATTTGACTAAATCAAAATAAGATCTTGTTTGATCACCAATTACTCACCAGATTAGTAGGTGCTAAAGAAATAATTTTCTACATTAATTTTTAACACTCCCCTTTAATGTAGAAATTAAAAACACCTAATTGATCCCTCAAAAACATGAATTTCTTCAATGAAAGTGGCTTAGTAAACAGATCAGCAACTTGATCATTGGTATTGCAATATTTCATCTTCATGTCTCCTTTAGCAACCAACTCTCTTATGATGTGATGACGTATTTCCAAAAACCTTGTCCTACTATGGTAGATTGGATTCTTCGTCATTGCAATTGTTGATTGATTATCATAATAGATAATCGTTGCCTCTACTTGAGTTTGCTTCATATCATCCAAGATCCTTCGCAACCAAACGGCTTGACAGGCTGCTGCAGTTATAGCCATATATTCAGCTTCTGATGATGATAAAGCTGTAGATGGTTGTTTCTTTGAGCTCTAGGAAACAGCTCCATTTCCCATAGTGAAGACATAACTTGTTGTACTCTTTCGATCATCAATGCAGCCCCTCCAATCACTGTCAGAAAAACCATACAAGCTGAAGTTGTTATTTTGTCTATACCATATGCCAAATGAACTTGTCCCCTTTAGGTATCTGAGAATTCGTTTGGCAGCCCCCAAGTGATGCTTGCTTGGACTTTGCATAAGCCTGGACAAGAGACTTGTTGCCTGCAAAATATCTGGTCTGCTATTTGTGAGATACTAGACTACTAACTAGGCTTCGGTAGAGCTGAACATCGATTTTTTTCTCCACCATCATCCATGCTAAACTTTTGATTAGTGTAAATGGCAGTACTCACAGGATTGCAATCTTTCAAGCTAAATTTTTTAAGAAGATCATTGACATATTTTTCTTGTGAAACAAAATTTCCTTCACCACACTGTTTAATTTCCAACTCGAAAAAGAAATTCATCATCCCTAAATTAGTCATATCAAACTCATCTATCATCAATTGCTTAAACTCTTTCAATAAAGCATCAAAAATTACTTGTATAAATCAGGTCATCAACGTAGAGACAAACAATGAGAATATGGAGTGTACCTCTGGTTTTGACATAAATAGTTGGTTCACTTGGGCTTCTTTGAAAACCATTATTGTTGAAATGCCTATCAATTCTTCCATACTAAGCACGTGGTGCTTGTTTTAAGTCGTAAAGGGCTTTTTTTAGACGGTACACTTTATTTTCATGACCTGTAATCTCATACCCTTTTGGTTGTTGTACATACACATCTTCCTCTAAAGTTCCATTAAAAAAAAGATTTTACATCAAATTGATAAACTTTCCAACTAAAATGGGCAGCAATAGATAAAACAGTACGTATAGTGTCAAACCTTGCTATCGGGGAGAAAGTTTCTTCGAAGTCTATTCCCTCTCATTGCATGTACCCACGTGCAACTAACCTTGATTTATATTTTTGAATAGAACCATCAGCTTGGAACTTAATTTTATAAATCCACTTTAGCCCAACAACCTCCTTTCCATCCGGAATTTCAAGTAGCTCCCATGTCTTGTTTCTTTCTAAGGCTCTCATCTCTTCATCCATTGCTGCACGCCACTCCTTGGATTTAATTGCTTCTTAAAAAATGACTGGTTCATCGATTTGGGCAACTTGACATTGTTCTATATTTTCATAAATTTCTTGCAATGGCCTCCATTTTCTTGGTGGTGTCTTCGATGAAGAAGAGATTGGTGAGGATGAGCTCGAGACCGGTGATTCATTACTTGTCGATGTACAAGAGGAGGGGCTATTTGGTGTAGATGAACTAGAACCTCCATTCTCATCTTCTTGCCTTGTAGGAGTATTAAGGAACTCATAATCTTCAAGCACTAATCCTGAACCTGATTGCATAAACTCCTAATTCTAAGCACTCTTCTCATCAAATACAGCATCATGACTTATTATTAACTTCTTGGAAATAGGGTTGTAGAAACGATATCCTTTAATTTCAATGCTATAGCCAACAAAAATGCATTTGATACTATTGTCATCTAATTTACCTCTCTTTTGGGATGGAATATGCACATGTGAAATACAACCAAAGATTTTAAAATGAGTTACCTTAGGCTTCCACCCATGCCATGCTTCAAATGGTGTTTGTTGAGTCAAGGCTGTTGTAGGAGATCTATTAAGAAGGTAAGTTGCTGTACGAATTGCTTTTGCCTAAAAATTTCTTAGCAGATTTTTGGCTTTCAGCATACTTTTTCCCATCTCTATAAGACTCTGATTCTTCCTCTCAGCCACTCCGTTTTGCTGTGGAGTATAGCTAGCTGTTAGTTGTCTTTGGATGCCAAACTCTTCACAAAAGCTATTAAATTCTTCTTAGAGAAATTCTCCACCACGATCTGTCCTCAAGACCTTCAATTGCTGTTCACTTTGTCTTTCAATATAGACTTTGAACTTTTTGAATGCTGAAAGTGCTTCTGATTTTTGCTTCAGAAAATGTACCCATGTCATTCGACTAAAATCATCAACAAAGACTAAGAAATACTTGTTGTTATTTAAAGAAGGTGTCTTCATAGGCCCGCAAACATCTACATGAATTAGTTTTGCAGGTTTTGAAGCTCTTCTTGCCTTGCCTATTGGAAAAGAATCACAGTGCTGCTTCCCAACTACACAACTCACACAGATATCATCAATATCTTTAATCACAGGCAAACCATCAACAAAATTCTGCTCAGACATAAGAGCCAGACTTCAAAAATTAAGATGCACATATCTACGATGCCAAAGCCAAGAATCGTCAGTCACAGTTGCTTTCAAAGCATGTTTGTCAATAGAGGTGAGAATGTAAGGAAAACATCTATGTTTTGCCATAGTTACTTCAACCAGAAGATCCTTCTTTGATTTGTCTTTAAATACACAGCAAGTAGAACCCTCAAAGACAAGAGAATACCCATCCAACATAAACCGCCTGACACTTAACAAATTTGAATTCAAATGAGGAACATACAGAACATTTTGAATAGATTTTAATCCAAGAGGGTTTAGCATCATAGAACCTTTTCCTTGTGCCTTACGCATCGTTCCATCACCCAATGTAATTCCACTGGTCACAGACTTGTCCAAGTTGGTGAAGAGATTCAAATTACTTGTCATGTGATTGCTACAACAACTATCAAGGTACCAAACTTCTGGAGAACATTCTTTAGCAGAAAAGCATGCAAGGAACAGACTTTCAGTCTCATCTTTCTCCTTTTCTTGGGCTAGATTGGCTTGCTTCTCTTTAAGCCTGCAAAATTTCTCTATATGCCCATACTTTTTACAATAGTAACATTGTTTTTGGCTTTGATTCTCACCTCTGTCATTGTTTATCGAATGCTGATTGCTAGAATCATCATTGCTTGCTCGATGCTGGTTGTGCTCAGAGGAATTACCACCATTTTTGCCTCCTCTTCTCCCACGTGATGAGTTTCCACCACACAACTTGTTGTAATTGCTTTTACTGCTTGTTTCACCAGCACCTCTTCCACCTCGTGACAGATGCATTTTACTATAAAAAGCATTCTCAATAGAAACAACATTATACCTCTTCATCCTATCATCATGAGAATAAAGGGAACCCTGCAACTCATCAACAGATAACACACTTAAGTCTTTTGATTCCTCTATTGCAGCCACAACATCATCATGTTTCTTAGGCAAACTTCTAAGAATCTTCTCAACCACTTTTTGCTCACTCAAATCTTCACCATATTTTCTAGTTTGATTCACAACATCAATTATGCTAGAAATATAATCTGATAATGCATCTCTATCTTTCATAAATAAACTTTCAAATTTCCTACGAAAAGTTTGAAGTTTAACCGTTACCACTTTTGCATTGCCTTAATACCCTTTTTGTAATCCATCCCAAGCCTCTTTCGACCTTGTTGCAACAGCAATGCGTGGAAAAATCGCCTCATCCACAGCTGCTGGATGAAAAATAAAGCTTTGGCATCCTTCTTTCGAAGATGTATGAGAGTATCGACTGCCACTCCATCTTCGGTGTAGCCTTTCTCCACCAGATCCCATAATTCTTAGGATAAAAATAAGGTCTTCATCATGGCGCTCCACACATCATAATTGCTCCCTTGAAAAATTGGGACTCAAGGATGTGATAGATTCACTCCAACATGATTATTGGTCATCTGGAAATGCTCTGGCTTTGATACCAGATGTTAAAAATATAGAGCTGTAACACAAGAACAAAAATAACTCTAAGGGAAATTTTATCAAATACTTGCAAGGAAGAGAAAAATGAATTGGAAATGCACACTTTATTCACTCTATGAACCACTCTTTATATAGCAGTACAATGTAACAAACCATCACATTATCTCCTAAAAATCTGCAACCACAACTCAACTAATAGACTAAGTCTTATTTGACTAAATCAAAATAAGATCTTGTTTGATCACCAATTACTCACCAGATTAGTAAGTGTTGAAGAAATAATTTTCTACGTTAATCTTTAACATGAATAACCAGCTCATATCAGAGCTTCTCCAAGAGCGTCGTTGTCCGGTTGGCTCCTCGATGCATACAGCAGCTGCAGAATGAAATGCTTCCACTGGATCTGAAAAACCACAAAGGGTTGACAAGGATCACTTTGTCAGATTTACATAGATATCTTCGCAGCACCCAAGATTGGGTTGGTCATGAAGTTGTAATTGCCTGCAGGATAATTGAGTTCAGGATTATTTTGGATCAATGACCAGAACAATGTCATCCGTGTTAGGGAACATGGAGAAAGAAAATAGCAGGGGAGTTAAAACAATAACCAACTTATGTAAATCCAAAAAAAAAATTCCATATAAATAAAGTGGTTATTTTCCCATTCAGAGAAAGATTTATTATCTTTAATGAATGTGTGATTCTTTTTTTTTTTTCTTTGGTGTGTGAAGAGGTTGCATTAAAGTTAATGGAGTTTGGGATTAAAGTTTTAGCTACGGGATGCAAAAGAGATTCTTGAAAGATAATGGAGAATGGAGATAATGATACAGAATTAAAGAGGAAATCCTAAATGTATCCTGTACATATCAAATTTTAGTTACAAATGGAACCTTACTTCAATTAAATGTGTGGGCTCTTTCGCTCATAGTATCAGTCTTTCCAAATTTGCTGAAAACAAATTAATATGGGCCGCTTTTTAACAAAAATCGAATACAACGATTGGGCTTAGTCTGCGGCCATAATGAAGCCCACAGGCCACAGATCATTAGGACCAAATAGACGACAACAAAAGTGGAGAAAGGTTTTCCAATTCTGTAGTAGTAGTAGTAGGACGGCACTCTTTCTAATTAAATCAAGGTTAATTAACGAACTCATCCACTTTTTAGGATTTAGCCTAATTAAATCAAGGTTTTCTTTAATAATATGATTTTGTTCAATTTGGTTCAGTTATAAATCACAGATATACCATAACTAAAAAACAAATACTACAATTCATATCATAATGAAGATATATTATAATTATAAAGTTTCATAAGTAAATGCCATAGTAAAATAGCATGCGCAATTATCAACCAACTTAAGGGTTTGGTCAGTTGGTATTTTGGTTAAACTGAGAGTATTCTTTGAGTGTTTGTGCAGTACATGGTAACCGTTTCGGCTTTCGACCAGTTGGAAGTGGCATGGCTCGCGTAGCAAATAGGGGCGTGCATGAGTTGGATTGGGTGGGTTTTGGGCAAACCCCATTTTTATTGAAAACCCAAACCAAGCCGAAAGAATAAGTTTGGTTCGGTTTGGTTAATTAGGCAGCGTACTTCTTACTAAGCAATTATTGATTTTAATATTTTAGACTTATAGTACACAAGTTTAGAAAATATATGTTTTATGACTCATTTAATTTATGCATAAAAATAAAATATTATTATTAGCAATAAAAAAAAAACCAAGAGATGAATATCTTCTACTAAATTGTCTAAATCAATAAAAAAATCAAATAAGTCCAAGTTTTATTAGGTTCAAGCCATTAAAATATAAAATAAACACATGCATGATCGGGAACACTCTTCGCTCTTCATTCTGAGATTTATTATCTTTTTTTTTTCCTTTGAAATGTCGAATTCATTCCTTATCACCTAATTAACATAGATTACACTAATAAATACACAAACGCAACTAACAATTTTTTAATCCCTTGTATTTTAAGAAATGACACTTAACTAGGAATTGTTTAGAAAATAATACAACTGTCCCATGTATTGTTAGTTCATTCTGTTAAAGTTACTAAATTTCAGACAAATTGACACGATTATTCTGCTTTTTAATAAATTACAATATTTTTAATATTATTAAATTTTTAAATTTACAAAAATTGGAAAATAAAAATTTGTAATTTATAATCTCAATAAAAAATAAAAATTAAATTAAAAACTTTCAAAAATTACATGTCATTAAAATTAATTCAATATTAGACAACAAACACAAACATTAACTAATATTGAATTCAGGTTAATAATATATATTTGTGTAATATTTAATTTATTATTTCTGCTTCTTTATAGAAATTACAAATTGAGTTTATATTATTTTTTATATTTTGGTATTAAAATATTAAAAATAAATTGTCTAATTGAAGGGTGATTATTCATGTTTTCTAAAATTTGCTAACTCGAGCGGTTTAAATTGACAGTGGAGGTGGCTTGTTTCATTTTTTGAAACTATTGATAGCTATCATACCCTAAAAAACCAAAATGTTGATCAATAAATTTGCCCCTTCATTTTCATAAGTTTTAATTCCATAAAGTCTGGTATTCTTTAAAGAATGCTTTGATAGAGTTATAATGTCAAAAACTCTCCTCCGTACATACAATTATTGAAATCTTAAAAAAATGATATTCTATCTCGCCCTTATTTTTTATCTCATTATATTTCATTATAAATTTAGATAAGGATAAAAAATAAAAAAATATAATTTAATGAGAGTTTTTAGTTATTAAAAGGGTGCAATTAGGAAAGCTAATATTTTCCATATATTCACTATTTCTATCTTTATCATTTAAATCTATTTAATCTTTATCTATATCTATTATAATTTCTCTAGATGACTTATACTAATATAGATTACCTCTAGGCATTAAAATCATCCTTACGATTATCTTTGTTCTTCAAAAACAAAATTTGATATTTGATATTGTCCCTGTAAATCTTAACTGTATAAGAACACGACAACCAAGTTAGACAAAGAAAAAAAAATTAACATGACAACCAAGTTAGAAAGAAAGAAAAAATTACTAGTGAAGTTTGATCTCTTTGAGGTTGAGGTTTACAAAAGGAAAGAAAATATATAGCCTAATATCAATATCAAAAGTCACTAATAATTGAAGAAACATAGAGAATAAAGTTTTAATACTTTTATAATTTAATTTTATTATTAATCCAGTTATGTGGAGAAAAGGTTCTAGGAGTTGAAAATGAAAAAAAAAATGATAGAATAAATCTTAATATTTAATGATATAAATATGTAATAAGATCTTCATATTGTTATTTGATTTTGTGAATCCCATTTTTACAATTTTGTCCTTTCTAAATTAAGAGTGTGGTATATTGAGATGAAAAGTTGGGGTTGGATAAAGCAACTCTCGTAAAAATTAAGCATTGCAAATTTATATACAACCCAATAACACAACATGAACTCATTCAATAAAAGCAGGTGTTGGGTGTAGGTTTATTGGGTTGGGTCATTCACGGGTTAACATGATAAACACGTTTAATATTAGACAATATTTGAGTTTAGTATATAAAAACCTATTTTGCACATTTAACACTCAGGAATAAGGATATTTTAATAAATTTATACATGATATATTAAATATTATTTTTTTTACAGAGTTATTATTGATTGACTTATTATTTTAATTTACTTATTATCTAAAGGAGGAAGGTTATGAAGATTTTGAAATCTTATAAAATCTTAAAACATATATTTAATTTTCTAAAACATGTTGTAGATAGACCATATATAGCAAGTGCTCAACAATTTTTTTTAATTATATTTTGATATTACATTATATTTAGACATTTTAATAGATTTTAAAATACTTGTCCTTGTATAAATTTGATAATATTTATTTTTATATATTTATTAAACACTGGTTCTAGAAAATAAAGATATCTAAGTCATACAAATAATTAGATTTATTCGTTAATAAGAAAAAACTTAGATTTCTTAAGTTGTTGTTATTTTTATCTTTTATATTTATAGTGTAATATTACAATTTGTATAATATATTAGTATTTGACTGAAAAAAATAATAATCTCGTTAAACTAATCGGTTTTGGGTAATATGTTAAATTACCAGTTAGGTTTGGATTTCAAAAATGTAACCCAAAAGCTAGTGAATTAGATTTGGATTAATAAAATTTAACACGATACGAATACTAAACGACACCGATCTGCTCTAACACGACCTATAGTGAGGTCCATTATAAATAACCACAATATTATTGTATAAAATTGAGTTGTAATTTATCAACCAGGATTAGATTTTTTTTCCATCTTCTAGATTATATTGGAATGGACCTTGGTTATCAGCAATCTCATATTCAAGGCTTCAACAGTCATATTCGAGCAGCTTTCCTCTCCAAAACACTTTTTTTGGCCCTACTCGGAATGGTGACATCTTTCGTATTTGCACTGTTGAGAAGTTTACCAATGTCTTCAAGGAAAAGTCAAATGGAGAAAAAGGGATTAAATAGGGATATTGACATTTACCTTCTACTATTCAATTGCCCCCCACATTTTTTAAAATTGCAAATTAACCCTTATTTTTTTTAATTTTATGTTAAATTAAACGAAGCAGGGGTATCATTGGAAACAAAATTTATGGGATAAAAATAATTGAAAAAATGGGGCTGAAAACAATTATAATTAAAAATATTTAAAACTTTATTGAATAAATAATAAAAAGTAAAATTGAACCATATTGAACCCCACTGCTTTTCGTCTTCAACTGAGACCTAGCACCACCTAAACTTTCTTCTTCCATCATCCTCACTTCCATCTCTTCCAAAGCCATAATTGTCTTCCTCACAACCTAATACTCACTATATTTTTTTGCCATTGAAGATAAGGAAATGATGATGGTAGTGTGGGGGAAAGATTTGGTGAAGCAGAAGGGAGAGGACGTAGAGATTGCTGGTAGAGAGGGGAGAGAGAGAGAGAGAAGGAGGCGGAGGAAGAAAGGACGGTGAGGGTGTTTGAGTGATTTTGGAATAGTGAATGTAGGAATAAGAAAATGACCTGGCCGGGGTCGAGGAATTACCCGAAAAATGGGGAAATTGGTCGGGGTCGGGGAGCAATTTTTTTGCCCAGCTGGGCCGGGGCAGGGCCCAGGGTGAGGGTGTCGGAGCCGGGAAGCCGAAATTGAACCCGAGATATGCAATTAAAATTAAAATTATGTCAAATTAATTTCATATCCCTTAATACTTATAGTCCCTTATGTAAATTTAAGCCTAGTTTCTAATTTTTTAAAATAGCCCAACAACCCAAAGCGTAGCCCAGCCCAGCCCATGCCATACTTTTTTTTTTTTTTTTTTGTAACCGAGGTGTCCAGGCCAGCTTACGCGCACGACAACTAATCCTCGGGGGAGACTAGCGCGACCACAACCCACTGTCACGATCTCCCGCTTACCTTATGGGAAAGGCCATTGTGAAGAGTCGAACCCAGGACTTCTCTGTTGGCCTTACCAACTCCCTCCTGAGCCGCCCTTGCCACTCGAACCAACCCATTGTGGGTGCCCATGCCATACTTTAAAAAATAAAATGCAAAACACTACAAACAAGGTTTGAACCCCTACCTTAATGCATGTTGAAGCAACACAACCAATGGGTTACAACTCATTTTGCATTAACTTGTGACTACCAATATATATATAATATGTTAAAAAGTTCCAGAATTAAAAAAAAAATTATACGACCTGGGTTTTAATCCCAAGTTATTGGAAAACACGGCCCTGGCCCCGAGAAAAAAATTTCGGAGAATTTTCTGGGACTGGATTCAAAAATTGGAGGCCGGGCCTGGGTTTTGTCATCCCTAAGTGGGTGAGGGTGTTTGGATGATTTTGAAAAAGTGGATGAGAGTGTTTGTATTTATATAAGGGTATTTTGGTCGAGTAGCATATATTATCTCCTTCCCTTTTTTTCTGTTTAATTTAACGTTATAATTCAAAAATTAGGTGGTACTTTGCAGTTTCAAAACATGCAAGGGGGAATTTGTTTTTTCGTTTAACCTTATGAGGTAAATGTTATCCCAAGAAAATATATTGGTTGTTTTATCCAAGTAACAAGTGTTTTGGTGATTTCAAGGTCATTGTTGGGTTGGCTTGTGCTTTCTGTTAGTGTATTTTCGGGACAGTCAGTCACACATATTATCCTCGAGACCTCATAATCCTATCAAACTAATCAAACTATCTATTTTCTCGGTTATCTTTGCTTTTGGTCTCTGCGCCTCCAAATTTTGTAGGGATCAAGACAACGTGAAAGGAGATCAAAGGGCTGAAATTATGTTAGCTTAACCTGATTGAACTACGAGTGTAGCTTATTATATCGTCTAATCATTTATTTACATTTTAAACTTTTGGAGGATCTTAGGATAGTTGGCAATTATGTTGCTGTACAGGAGGGTTGCTTTGCGGAGATTTCATTATACGATTAAGATTTATTTATTTGTTTGTGAGGTATTTATCTGTGTTGTAATTAAATTAGGTTAGATACTGAATGAAATCTCCGTCGTACGAGCGTCATTCTTTTATTGGGCATAAGGGAGGTGGGTTTGGCTGTAAATAGCACCAGCCCTTTGTTTAACAGTGTAAGATAGACCGATCAATGAAAAGTGTTATTAGTTTTTTCCCTTATCAACTGCTTTGTCTCCCGTTTCTCATTCTCTCTCTCTTTCTCTTCTCCATTTTCTTTTATCTTCTGTTAGTTTACTTCTCCAATAACACATCAATTTTTTTTTACCACGTAAATTTGACAAATAACCTTAAAGTACGTATAATTGAATGAAAATTTCCCATACGGTTAAACCTATGTGTATAGATGTTCCTGTTCTTCAGAATCTAGAGTAAAATATAATTTTTTAACTACTATGCTAAAATAATTGATTTATATTATATTAATAATTGTTAAAATTTCATGTAAAAACTAACAACTAAAAGAAATTTACAAATTTAATATTCTAAATTCGCATAATATAATATAAGTTTATCTCATATAAACTACAAAATTTGTAGAATATAAATTGATATACATAATAAATTTTAATCTATTTTATTCGAATAAAAAGTAAAAAATAATAAATCTAACAAGAGGCAACTATGCTTTTTAACCATTAGAAAGATAATTTGTACCTATTTCTATAAAAGGTGAAGCACTTTTTAAATACAATGACGATTGAATAAGCAATCAAAAGTAGATTAAATGGGTGATTTTTTTTTTTGTCTGAAATTTGAATGAGTCTCAATTTGACTGAAATCTGAATAGGTCTGAATATAAATATCTGAATGATCTAATTGTTTTTTTTATTTTTTAAGATCAAATAATAAGTTTTAAGTTGATTATTTTTAATAATTAAAAACATATGAATGCTATTAATTTGACATATATGTCTTTATTTAGTATTATATGTATTGTATATTATATATGTTTTGTAAACATTTGTAAATAATCAATATAATAAAATCAAAATTAAAATATTGCAATGTAGAAAAATTAAATTAAATTGTTAATTAATGTATCTCACATATAATATAATTTGTTTTAGTTATTATTTTAATTACTATGTAATTAAAAAATATAATAAAGGAGTATTCAATAAATATAGATAAAGATAGGAAAAGATCGTTTAAAGATTTCACAAAATATGAATTAAATAAAATTTTGAAGGGTATTTTAGAACAAAAAAAGGGCAATCCATTCAGATGTTTTTCTATTCAGATAAAAGCTAGAAAATATAGCTTTTTCTATTAAAATGTTTTTATTTGAGAAGAAGTGTTCAGTGTGAAAAATAATCAACATAAAAAAAGTTTAAAGTCTAAGATTCAATCAAATTCAAACTTTTGATTGAATAATAGTTAGCCCCTAAAACTAATAGAAGTGCTTGATTTAGGTGGCATGTGGTGGGCACTTACATGCCAAACTTGCTCGGATACGACTCGACGTTATCTCTACTCATACTCAAACATGACCCGCCCCTAGCTAATAAGAATAAATTGTGCCTAAAACTATGCTAAGAAACAACTTATTAAAATATATTATTTTAAGAAAAATTGGTAGAGTCTCTTCTGTATTTTGGACTAAACCCCCTACCAAGCACACAAAATTCAACATTTTCAAAATATTTTAATAAGTATTAACTTTCTTTTGGGACCTTGAGTGCTCTAATAAAATCTTTATTTCTCAAACAGCTAGCATAGCAAACCATGGTCTCCGGTCTGAAATATAATTAATTTATGATTCAAAAATTTATAACCAGGATTTTAATGCAAGTTTCCTAAAAAACTTATGCATGATAAGTAAACAAAAAGTTTTAAGAGGAAATTAAAAGAAAATCCTTGATGTATATGCAATATCAAAAAAATGCATATACAAAAGATGATCCAAAATAATGAAACAAAATTCAAAAGGAATGTTATCAAAGCATCATCAAGTGGCCAATCTCAAGCAGTTTGTGGTGCATCGATTGAACACTGCAATCTCCTCAAGGAAAAAGGTGTTTAAAAAAAAAATAAGGATAACCTCAGTAAGTGGGATAGAGACATTTAAAATAATTAAAATTTACATAAAATAAAATAGCACTTCACAATAATTAATAATTAAAATTTTGCTTTTCTACAAAACAAGGAAGTAAGTCTTCAAATCATTTATATACCTTTCACATAATCTAAATGTTAATATAAAAATCTTCTAAAATATTTCTGCTTGCATTTAACATTCAGATCTGATAAATGAGTTAAGGTTCTAAATCTCATGAAAATAATTTCACAGTTTAATTTCTAAATCATCATAGTTTCACTAATTAGGTACCCAAACTAATATGGTTAATCATGACCTGGCGGGGCTGATTGCTCAGGCTAAGCTAATTTATACGCATGAGTAGAGCTGACCCCAAAGGGCTAAGCACTTAGATCACATGGCCCAAAGCCTCTATGTGTGTCCGAACGAGTCTCAAAGACCTCTATCTGTCTGCTAACTGAATGAATTGGGTACTAGCTTAGTAAAACATAAAGTCAATTCTTTACTTTAGAGTTATATCGTTATTTTAGAGATAATTTAGCAAACTAGCTTTACTTTTAAATCTCTAAAATATTAAACTATTCTTTCTAATAAACTAAGTAGACAACATTTGGCGAACTATAAAATATGTTTCATATATAAATAAAAGAAAAATGGTTTTACTAAACACAATGAAGCTTTGCTAACATGTATAAAAATAGAAATTTAAAATTATAATTAAATCTTTGTAAAAACACATTTTTCTCACTCACAGTCTTATGAATTAACTTGTATGGTAATCCCTTCCTCTGACAGATTTGGATTCGGACTTGAAACCGCTGTTTCACCTAAAGGAAATACAAAATAAAACTCTTTAATAGCATCAAACCACATAATTAGACAAAACTCCACATGTAGGAACCTTAGAGAAATAGACTAAAAATTTAATAATCTCTTAAATGATGCTTTCAAGAGTTATAATTGGCTAAGAACATCACTAATTCTCCCATATAAACACAAATATAAGGAATAATTGTAAAAGATATAAATTAGGAAAAATTTGGGTACATGAGTTTATTTTAAATTACACCAATTATATACCAACTCTTCTAATTGAACAAGCAAATATTAATTTATATCTAATTGCAAGAAATTCAACCCTAAATAAGCAAAGAAATCTCCTTTCTCTCTCTAGACAATTTCCTAAATGTGAATAATTCCTCTCTAATGCATATCTAAAGGTAGAAATCAAAATGTGTAATTAATTTAACTAAGAGGTGGATTCATTACCTCAAAAGGCCCTCCAAACCACTTCTCAAGTCTTTCTTCCTCCTTTCTTTCTCGTCTCCCTACTCTGTTTTCCTTTCTATTTTTCTTTGTTTTTATTTTAATTTATGTCTTATATAAATAAGATGAATTTGAGGAAAAATTGGTCTGGGCCGTCTTCTAACTTCCAACGGGCTATTTATCAATTTTAAACTTGGGCCAAGGCTTATTTAATTTCAAAAGGTCCTGTCCCATTTCAAAAGTAAGCATCCACACCCAGCCGAACCGCTTATTGTTGGATGTGCTACTTCCTTGTCATTTCTTCCCAGAGCTCAACTAAGCATTTTCTTGCCAGAGCTCAGGCCCGGAGCCAGCATAGACCCAGCAGAAACAATTTTCAAGAAAAAAAATTAAAATATTATTATTATTTTTAATTATTAAAAATATATATTATTAAAAATATATATATATATATTTCTATTTACATCTTATTTATTAAACAAATTTTTTTATATTTTATTTACTCACTAATTTGTTTTGTCTTTATTATTTTTATTTTAAAAACGATAAGTTCTTTTAAACAAACAAATTTAAAATTTTATGTAATTATATTATTAATTATATTATTATATTATTTTTTTATAATTAAAACTTAAAATTAATATAATAAATATTAATTTATACCTTAAATAATGTTAACTAAAAATATTATAAACTTTCTAAATTTATAATTATATTTTATTTATATTAATTTACTTTTTTATTATTGTTTAATTTTCCACCTTCTAGGAAGCTGCTGTTTACCGATTGAGCTTTTCTTAAAATCCTTGCATTTGCGTCTGAGCGTGGTATATTGACTCCATATATATATGGACTCTAAACCCTTCGAAATCTTAAAAAAAAAAAAAAAGATAAAATTAAAAAATTCTTCACTCCATACAAGATGTCTCTCAGCCTTGACCAAACCGCCGGCAACAACAATCCGCAGGAGGTTTGTTTGCAAAGGTGCTTCAGTTTGGATAGTTATCTCATCCCCGGCAATCGCAATCAGGGTTTATCAGGCGAAAAGCTAGAGTACAAAGACGGGTACGTATGTGAAGAACTCGGATTGGAGCGCGGCCAAGGGAGAGAAGGTCACATTTTCTTGATTTGGAGGGTAGCTTCGTGTTTACATTATTTCAGTTGAAAGCAGGGGTGGGCATTTTTTCGGGTCGGGTTGGATTTAGACCCGATCACATGTACCCTAATCGGGTTCGGGTAAATAAAATATTGGATAAAAAATGAGTTGTACCTGATATTATCCGAACTTACTTGAGTTGGATCGGATAAGATCGGATTGGGTCTTGACTAAAAAAAACAATTTAAATTCTATTTTGTTTATTTTATTTTTATAATTAAAATTTTACAAATATTTAGGTATTATTATATCTCTACAAGTTTAGAACAAGTTATCTTTGAGTTTTTTTAATTTTTTTGTAGTTATATTATAAATTAAAATGACAAATTAACAACAAAAATAAATTCATAAAAATGTATATTATCGGGTCTGATCGTGTTCGAATTTTATGCGAAATATTCGATCAATATCCGATATTTGTCGGGTTTACATTTTAGTACCTGATATCGGGTTTTTTTTTATGTTTAAGTTTGTAACAAACCCGATTCGGGTTGGATAAATCCGATCGGGTCGGGTGAAAGTGCCCACCCTAGTTGAAAGGGTTGTGATTTTTTACATAATTTGTTCGCCCTAAAATCTTAAAGTTCAGTTTTAAAATTACTATTTTCAATATTATCAACAATATTGTCTTAGGAATTTCTGTTGTTGATAATTTATGGGCTGTAGAGAAACAGTATGACTGTAGCGAACATTTCATGAGGGAGACTCAGAGAGAATCGCTGGGTTTCCGCAGTCAGTTTGGGAACGTGGAAGATGAAGTTAGTGCCCTTCTCTCTATACTTTGTTCATTTTTAATTATTTTGATTATTAATTTGACCGGATGTACTTGCATTGCACATAAACACACATTATTTTGACTCATAATTTCGGCAATATTATATATAGGTCTTCGCCTGCTAGGAATTTATTAAACATCTCTTTAATTATTTAATCTGCTTTGCTTGCTAGTATCTTTCAAAACGGTTTTGCTAGATTCTCTTTGTCCTAGTCTGATCATATGCTTTTTTTTTTTTGGTTAATCTATTGTAGGGTAATTTTGTTGCGCAAGCCACAAACCCTTCGTCCAAGCATGATCAGAATCCAGATGGCTCAAGTGGAAAGGTCAAAAATATAAGTGTAACAGTTGTTCTACCTTTTGATTACGAATCTCTGTTATTTTTAATTGCAAATGCTAGATACAATTCTAAAAAAACAATAATAATATTGTAATTTTATTGTTAATTGTGAATTAGACTGGATAGTTTAGATTAATTAACAAAATCTTTTGTTTAGGTAATTAATATTTTTTATCCATTCTCTGAGTCTTATATCTAATTCATTTTCACGAGACATTCTATTAACTCCCTCTATTGGTGGGTCTCATCGGGCTTAAAAAGGTATTTGGCAAAGATTATTATAAAATTCAATTTACATGGTTATTATTCTTTTCGAGTGGGTCTAATGTGCTAATGTGGCATAATATTATTCGATTGATGCCCATCCCACACATGTCTCTTTCTTTTTTCCTAGCTTGCCAAATCTCTTTATTTGTTTCTTAATGGTTAATATTTTAATTAAAGAAAAATGTCACCCATCAATCATCCACACTGTACATATACTACATATACATATAGAAAGCTCTTGGTTGGTTTTATTTTGAAAAGAAAAATGAAATATTGCTTCACTGTTTGATTAATTTCCGCAAAATAACTTTTTGGTCACGTTGACCATTTCCCTCTCTTAAATCATCAACCTCTCTTTGAATTATTATTATTATTATTGTGATTCACCTCTCTTACTCATTCCTCTCTTTCAAGAGAATATTGAACGAGTTAATAATATTTTCTGAAAATATTAGAAATTTAGAATGGAGATTTTCACTGGAAAAGAAATGCATAAATTGTCTGATGTATAAAGGTTTGTGAAGACGAAACATTAATCTTGAATTTTTTTTTGGATAAAAAAATTTAAGTACATATAATTTAATTTTTTGAAATCAACAATGTGCAATTTATACAACCTCACACAATACAAGATCTCAAAAAAACAAAAAACCAAAAAAAAAGAAGAAGCTTTTATTGTCTTCTTTTTCCTACGTCTACTATGACAATGAGGCACAATGGTGCGGGTTGGAACTCTCCAGATAAAAATATATTAAATTTCTTCTTAAATACTATAATATAAATAGTATATATTGACTCATTCGATTTTATTGATTTTATTATTTCGACCTCTTTAAATCTTTTATATAACTAAATTAGTGTAAAGATATAATTAATATTTTAAATTTATAGCTCCACAAATTTTTTTATAATTAATTAATTAATATTTTTTTACATTAAAATATCAATACTTCCTAATCAAATAAAATTTGTTGTATAAATAAGTTTTTTATTAGAGAGAATAATTACTATTTCATATAGTAATATAATGAAAAATAGTATAAATAGATTTTTTAGTAAAAAGAATTTTTATTGATCAATTTTCTACTAAAATAATGGGTAGTACCCCATAAATAAATATAATTAATACAATTATTATTGTTTTCACTTAATCAATATTAATAATTTCTTTATCGGCAACCTATTCCAATTTTTAAGTCAACCTTTTGATATGAAATGGATAGTTTTTCAGAGTAGAAATACGAGGGACGATGAGAGTCATTCCAATACGAGTTCACCCACTGTGTCTCCTGTGCACCACATCTGCATAGAAGATGAATCAACCGACAATAACAACGATATCAGTGAGACATACGAGTCACATAGTAATAAAAATTCAACCATTAAGGTAAATGTTACAATTTGTTATTATTTTTCAGGATTTTTTTTTCCAATATAAAAACTTTTTTCGGTTTTTAAACCACTTTTTTACTAGTTAAAATAATTTTTTTAATTGTACAAAAATTTTCAGTTTTTTATTATAATTCAAAAAAAAAAACATATGCATAATTGAAAACACTGCTCTTTTTATTCTGATATATATATATATATATTCCTAACCAAGATTACAGTAATCTGCTACTGCCCTACATGGGTCGGCCGTAATATATATATATATATATATACACACACACACACACCTAACCAAGATTATATAATGTGAAACACTCTCTTCTATATATACTATTATTGAAAGCTTATAAATAATCATAACATTTTTGTTTATGACTTGAGTTATAATTTCTCAAACAGGCTTAACTTTTTTTTCCCCCCCTAATCTTCCAGGTTATACTGGGATGGATCTTGGTTATCAGCAATCTCATCTTTGAGATTTTAGCAGCCATATTGGAGCAGCTTTCCTCTCCTAATTCCTAAACACTCTTTTCTTGCCCTACTCGGTGTTGTGTCATCTTTCGCAGCCTTAGCTGTTTGCACTATTGAGCTTGTTTACAAGTGTCATGAGGGAAAAGTCAAATAGGGAAGAAGGGGAAACACATATTGGTTTTTTTATCCATCTCCAAGCCGCAAGTGTCTCGGTAATTTCAAGGACATTGTTGGGTTGGTTTGTGCTTTCAATCAGTGCATTACAGGGACAATCAGTTACATATATTATCGTCAACATCTTGATAATCCTATCAGAATATCTATTTTCTCGGTTGTCTTTGCCTTTGGTCTCTGCGGTAGTAAATTTTATAAGGATCGAGACAAAGTGGAAGGAGATCAAAGGGCTGAGATTATGTTAGCTTAACCTAGAAGACCTACGAGTGTAGCTTATATTATCCTCCAGTCCTTTTTATTTTTTAACTTTTCGAGGAGCTTAGGATACAGTTGGCACCTATGTAGCTCTACGGTAAGGTTGCTTTGCAGAGATTTCATCATAAGGCTAAGATTCATTTCCGTTGTAATTAACTTGGGTTAGAGGTAAAGAAATCTCCACTGTGCAAGTGTTATTCTTTTATTGGGGATCGTTGTAAGTTATACCTATCAACAAAATGCAAGTTTTTTGTTTTAACACTTCTCAACTCCTTTGTCTCTCGTTTCTTCATTCCCTCTCTCGGCCTTCTATCGTCTATTTGTTCACTTCTGCAATTAAACCTTCCTATTAACTCTAACGGTTAAACATAACCTTAATAAGTTAATGATCTCAAACTATTGTATAATGAAATATGTATAGATGCTCAGATTCTTTGGAATCTACAGTAAAAAATTTTAACTACTATACTAAAATGAATAATTTATTTATATAAATAATTATTAGAAATTCAACTAGAAAATAACTGAAAGAAATTTGTAAATTTAATATTCTAAATTTACATAACACAATATAAATTTATACCATCTAAGCTAAAAAATGAATATAATAAAACTTGGTACATATTATTACAATCTATCATATAAATTTTAAACTTTTTTATTCAAATAAAGAGTAAAAAATAATTATGTTAAAAAGAGGCAGCTATTTTTTTTTTAATTATCAGAAAGATCATTTGTACCTATTTATAAAAAGTGGAGTACTTTTGATAAATACAACCATGATTGAATCAGCAGTCAAAAGTAGAGTAAAACTAAGTAAAGAGTATAACCATCTCTTGAGGTTGTGTAAGAGACTTTGAGATCGCATTTTGTTCATGCTAACCAGGGATGGGAGGGAATAACCAGCTCATATCAGAGCTTCTCCCAGAGTATCCTTGAAGTCTGGTTGGTTCCTTGATATATATAGCAGCTGCAGATTGCAGTGCTCCCACTGGATCTGCATAACCACAAAGGGTTGATACAGATCACTTTTGTCAGATTTAAATAGATATCCTTGCACCACCCGAGATTGGGTTGGTCATGAAGCTGTAATTGCCTGCAGGATAATTGAGTTCAGGATTATGTTGGATCAGTCACTTAGAACAATGCCGTCCATGTTAGGGAACACAGAGAAAGAAAGTAGAAGGTGAATTGAAATAAAAACTAAATTTTGTGAATATTAATTGAGATCAATCGTTAAATCATAAACAGAAATAATGTGCAATTCTGGCATGTTTGCCATAAATTTTAAGTAAAAACTTGTATCCTTACCTGGTGGTACTAAACTACTTCTGGGGTTTTTCTTCTTCTAACAACAAAAGGATCATTGACTTGACAACCTCATCATTTCCAATGGTTGAATTCTGAACCAAGGAAAAATAAATAAATAAGTAAAAATAATGAATCACTCTAGATGCAACCCATGTCACAGGAAACAATAAAATTAATGTAGACCAGAAAAAAGTTATGCCAGAACTACGAGATAGCAAAAATATAAAAACGAATACACATATTTGTTTAAACTTTTTGATAAGAAACGAAAAGCTGTATTGATGAAAAATTCAAAAAAAAAAATGTGGACCAGAAGACCGCAACAATAAAAAATGTTAGGGAGAGGCCTCCACCGCAAAAAATGATGACCCAAAAACAAACTGTCAAAATTCTACAAAAACCCAACTCCTCCTTGGATAAAAAGGAGTACATCTGTACACAATTAAGCTATCACAATTTCCCAATTAAGATGAGTATAGAAAAATGAAGCATCATGAAAATCCTTTGAGACCGAAGCCCAAAGGGATGCATAAAGTCAAACTTTTGCCTATAAACTATCACATTTCGCTTCTCTTTCTCCTTCAGAAAATACACCTATTTCTTTCTTGCCATAGAACCCAAAAGGGAGCCAAGACAGCACAATTCCATAAAATCTTGGCTTTCTTTTCTTTCCCAAAAGCGTAGATGCACTCCATACACACTTTTTCACATGACCCTGGACTAACCCACTCTATCTTGGCTTCCTTGCATAATCTATAGCCCTTAAGCAGCAGCCACACAGCAGTGAAGGAAGAGATTATTTGAGGTCACTTCACTTCTGCACAAAACATACCAAGAGGGCAAGAGATACATCTTTGAAAATCTTCTTTGAATAACTTCTCCGGTGTTAATTCTCCCTTTAGCTAGAGCCCAAGCAAAATCTTGGATATGGAGGAACTTAAGCCTTCCATATCATATTAAAGGTGCAAAAGCTTCCCATTGGGTATTGGTTATCAACCATTCAAAATAAACTTGCAAGAATAACCAGCCGAATCAATATGAACATTTTCAATCGCATCGGGTATTGTCTAAACTGAAACACGGACTATGTAATATGATATAATGAAAAATTGGTCCCCACAACGAGTTTCAAATATGTTCTCTTACGAGTTGCGCATGGGAATATAAAATACTCACTTGGGGCCTGGCTTCATTCAAATAAAGATGCTATGCATGCCAAAAATCCTAAGAATCCTAAGAA
This sequence comes from Boswellia sacra, assembly GCA_013180625.2. Classification (NCBI taxonomy): domain Eukaryota; kingdom Viridiplantae; phylum Streptophyta; class Magnoliopsida; order Sapindales; family Burseraceae; genus Boswellia; species Boswellia sacra. The sequence goes on from SNVD02003159.1 coordinate 125,718, forward strand.
CTTGGAGCAGAAGAGATATCTGCTCCAAGCATCCATTCCCGTTGTAGAATCTGTCCTCTCATCCTATTCCCTTCAGTTTTGCCCAAAAGAACCATAATTATCTTCAGTCATATTTTACCAGAACTCTTGAGAATCCTATAGTTGTTTCAATATTTTTTGTCTTCTATAGATTACATGTATCACGCCCTAGTGATCCCCACATCAACAATTAATCCACTTACAATGTTGCAGGCACTGGCTCAGGCAAAATTAGTACCTGTCAGCCAAAGGACAAGTTGGGCTGACGTAATAAGGTGGAAGCACCAAAATAGTGGTCTATAGTCTTATGATGTTCAACACTGCTGGGTCCAAATCCATGGAAGCTACCTTGAAAAGACACAAGGCATCATGCTTAACAGATAGGCCTCACATTTATAGCAGCCTCAAATAACAAACAAGAGACACGCCACTAGCAGCATAGCAGTTGAATGCTCAATGCAAACGTTATTTATCACAAGTTACAAGATTGATAATAATGATTATATAATCACAAGTATAGGAATGTTACCACTGGATTTCTAATCATCTTCTTCAAAATAGAATGAAGAGTTACTCGCAATTCCTTAAACAATACAGCAGTTTGGGCAGGCGCTGCAAGCTTCAACCATCCATCTATAGTGACCTGTCCAGTCTGTAACACAAAACAACTATTAAAAGATTAAATAAAAGAACAGTAAAGTATGATGAAAGTGTAGACGTCTATAAATTTTTTGCGGGTTTTCTAGGCATTTTATTATATGTGTGACATGTTACATTAAGCAATCACAAAAAAAAAAAATCATTGAACAAGTCACACATAAAAATTTCTAATTCTTAAGCAGAAGATATTTTGTGCAAGAAGCAGTTGTAACATTCATAGATTTAATGATTTATTTATCTAAATCTGTCATAAGGCCCGAAACACAAACAATTAATGACCGTATACATACACTACAACCAAGAGAATCTAGTTTCTGGACTTGGCATAACTAGACACATAGGATGAGGATTACAACATAAGCATATACTTGAATACCTGATGCTGAATGTTAATGGCGCCACCGAACAATAAAATAGAGAAAGGCGAGATGATAGTAGTATCCCTCAGAAATACTTTATTGGTTTCAACCTGAGAATACCCAATAAATCATTTAAGGGAGAGGAAACTTGCACCTTGAGACAATATAAGTTATGTGACAACAGAAAATCACCAACGACAATTTAAATAACTGTATAAAATGGGACGAAGTTTGAGTAGACAAAAAAGATAAAAGCAAAAATGACCATGAAGGGGTATAAGTTGCATAAACAACACCAATATCTGCATGCTAATTAACCATAATATAGGGAAGGTACCTAGTTAGAAACTGCAACAATATCTCCTCAGAAAGGAACAGAAAATCAATTTCCTTCAGGTGAGATCATATTATCTCTTAGTAGAGATTACGGTCCTTTGGACCCAGGTCTCTTGTGCCGAATTAGGCTCAGCCCAACAAGTAATATCATGACTATTGACCAAATGGTCACATCAACCTTGGATTATGATGATAAAAAACAAAATTATTAAAAATGAGCACAAAGATGTTTCTCTGTCAGATCTATGTCTGAACAATTAAGGACCAATAAAGCTATTTAAAGCATTAAAGTTCAATAAAAGACTATGGATCTGAAGTTTAGCTTACACATTTTTACTATGTATTAAATTTCACAAAATTAGCTAAATTCATGGCTTGAAATATGCACCAACTCTCAACAAGCTTTAAAAAAACGTATTGGAGCACCAGATGTTTCACATGAAACAAAATGGACTTAAAAGAAAAATTATTTTCAAATATATCCTGTAAACAGTATTTTCTAGTATTGTAGCAGTTATGTAACAATTCCAATCACCGTAGCCACCAAAATTCTGATTTTCTTAAGCAGCCAAAATCACAACTTTGGCAAGACAGAATTCTATTTTGTGAGGAAACCAGAGTTCAAATTTCATTATATTTCGATTTTGGATTATTTTTCTCCGACAGTCAAGTTGCAACATTAAAATGGAATTCTTGTTTGAGGCAAAACTCAAAACCACGTTTCATCATGGAAACATCTATTAGTTTGGAAAGCCTCACAATAATCATGTTTCTATAATCTCCTTGAGTCTTACATAGTTGATGAACATATTATTAAAGTGAAACACCTGTTCTGAGCTTTCAACTTAAAGCTCAAACATCAAAAGCCTAACTTGTCTAATTAGAGCGGGCACCCTACCAAACCTCACCCACCCCACCCTCCCAACCAAAAAAAAGCGTTATTCTTGTATTCATTTCTTTCCTTGTAAAACCAAATGGAAGAGATTTACTTGTAAAGACGTGAAAGTATTTGCCTTCAAAAGAAACTAAAAATGTTGAGGTGGTGCAGCCATAAGTGTTTGGTGTATGTAAAATTTAATACATGGAGTCAAAAACTGGTGATTTTAGAATCTTTAAGAAGGCAAGCTAAAAAAGACGAACATAGGTTGGAGTGTAATCGAATCATGATAAATTGCTCTGTTTGTTCTCACTTACTCTATCTCTTTATTATTGTCATTGTTATTACTAGCATCATTTAACATATCATAGCACTAAATTGATTAATATTACAAAACTTGGTAAAATACACACTAATTTATCAACAACCTAATTCACTCTCTCATTGGATCAATCGACCAAAGGAGAAGAATCCAATGACTCACAATAAAATGAAGTCAACTAGTTTTACGGACTGAAAGTGCATATACCTTTTCAAGGAAGACCAGGAATGGATGCTGAAATGCTTTTAAGCTATGGTTGATTGAAGAAGGATGTATGTGAACCTCTCTTCTTCCATCATACCAGACTGGATGAGCCTTCACTGCAGAATTACTGGACTTCCTAAGGTTGCTAAGAGCTGCTCCAACAATACCTTGTTCAGTGGCTGCCACATTAGGGTATAAACCTGCACATAATATTGCCTGTGCAAGAGTGCCTTCAGAATCTATGTCTAGTACAAGGATCAATACGAAAATTAGTTTGAAATTAGATGTTAAATGGAGCTTCTACATTTCAAAAACTGTACACAAAACCTACATATGTAATGTAAATTTAAAAGAAAAAGATTAAAAAAGGGATATTTTTTATTCAAAACGATGGCAGCAATGATAAAAGTATACAGGCGATGTAGGACAGGGAACAAAAAGAAGGATAGAAATTAAAGGATAAAGAAAATAGAGGAAAAAGAGACATTATATATTAGAAATGGATAGAATAGAAAAATAGAGATAGAAAATAGGTGATTGGCAAAGGGCAGAAACTAAAATGAAGCAATAAAGGGCCAAAGAATAAGAAATAAGAAGTAGAAATTTAAAAGGATTGCAATAACAAATTATAATCACAACACATTGTGAAATAAGCAGTGACAAGAAAAAATTATATATGATGCAGAAGACTGTGTAACGAACCATAAGTAAATAAAAGTCACATGGGTCATACCTTCACAATAGAGGAATGATTTGCATACATATTGAATGGTTGTGATTTATCAGAAAACCAACTGTCGAGCTGCTCTTTCTTTTTTCCCTCAACCTAACCAAGAAATCAGATCCTTATTAATACCTTAAATAGATTCTTTTTTTTTTTTTTGCCCTTTCTTTCTCAAATAAAGATAAACAACAGAAGAGAGTAAACAGCTGGGCATATAAATCTTTAAAAGGGAAGTACAATGAAGAGCGTAAATTTTCACATGGAAATATAGAATGAACACCAAGTCAAAGTGCAACAAACTTTTACATAAACCAATGAAACCAATGAAACAAAGGCATGACACCTGATACTTCTTTGGAAGATCAATGAGCCCAATGTCTGCCAGTAATGTCCCAAACTGAATCCTCATGTCCCTGACATTTTAACCAGATATCAGAAAATCTAAAAATGTTTGCAAATTTCAATAACCAAATAACAAAATAATAGACTGTTAGATATTTCACTGTTACTCTTGATATATATGTCAAGTTCTTCTTGGCATCATTTGCCTAACATAAATTGATAGGCATGCCCTCCAACAGCGTTGATGCATTGAACAAAGTTGGAGGAATGTACTTCAAGCCCCTTCCAAGGATTAGAAAGACAGAGAAAAGGAGATGGCAAAATTCATCAGGCTTGCTACACTATTTCATGAACCATTATACGAGGCCTATATTCAAGCCCTAGATCTATCAACATACCCATTCATTAAAGGCCTTAAAAAGAGAATACATCACACTGCATTGGACATAAAGGGCTAAGATCACAAAGCAGTCATACAACCAAAAATGATCAAACTGACTAGACTTTCAAAGGAAGAAAATTACACCTGATCATGTACATAACTGAACTGCTTAAAAAATATGAACTGCAGAACTGCTGGGCAGCTTTAACTCCTTTCTGCAGGAATTGAATTTCACATGTTAGGGAAAAATGCACTAAGAGAAGCACCGAACTGCAAGTTTTACTGAACAAAGAGCCATTGATATGATATTAGCGTGCGGTTAACAATAGCATCCTCCATTGTGGTAAAACTGCATCAAAACCTTCCAGAACAAATCCATGCTACCTTGATTGTTTTTATAAAATGAGGACCAAAAAGGGCATTTGGTTATTGTGGTGGAGATATACCATGACTGGAAGCACAACCATATACCAGATGACATTTGCAGCAGAGATAATCCTTTCCAAACAAGATACGGGCCAATTTGCAATTACTATAATTTCCAAGATAATCACGTGTAGCTATAAAGAAAACTCACATGGTCTTTGGTACTTTATTTCAAACATTGTGCTTATCAAAAATAGTATATGGGAGTTAGCTAAATTCAATTCTCAAAGTGGTATAAGTATAATAACCAAAATGGCTGTGATTTGTATTCTATAAAATATTTTAAACATAGTAGAAAACAATTTAGCACTTCATAAAGTATTAATAAGTACAAGAAACATATTATAATTTGTATATTTAAAATAAACAACTTGGAATAAAAGAACGTGATAGAAATAGGATGGCTCTTCAAGAATCACACCCAGAACAGACAGAAGAAAATAAGTAGAAATTCTTAGAAGGTCTACTGCAAAAAATACTTTGAATAGGTAGCAAACTGTTTGAGAGGTCTGCCAGCTCTCCTTAGAGATAGAATTCTCCACAAAAAATATTCCCCCATTCTCTCTCTCTATTTACCCCTTTATTCTTTAACTACCTCAGCACATGCCCCAGGAATGATAACCAATTTCCACTATCCAAAAGGATAACAGAAAAACAAAGAGTAGATAAGAACAATCTCCATTCCGCCCCTCATTTCTTATTGTTGAGAGAGAGAGGGAGAAACGAATTTAGGAAACAATTTGTATGTATTCCATATTGTAAAGAGGTGTACATATATATAGTACAATAAGGGAAAATAAAATAGGAAAGAGAGAATCAAATATGTATCTAATAGGAACACAATCCTAAATTCCTATATAGAGATTTAACACTCCCCCTCAAGTTGGATTATAGATATTCTCGATGCCCAACTTGGAATATAGATGAAGAAAAACTCCTTTATGAACTTCCTTGGTAAAAAGATCTCCAATTTGGTCTTCATACTTAACATAAGGAGTGATAATCTCTCCACTCATTACAGCCTCACGAACAAAGTGACAATCTACTTCAATGTGTTTAGTTATTTCATGAAAAACCGGATTGCTAGTAATATATGTTACAGTCATATTATCACAAAACATTTTTGATGGCTTTTTAAAATCAATTCCAATCTCAGTTAAAAAATTCTTGACCTATATAATCTCACATGTTGTATGAGCCATAGCACAATACTCTGCCTCTGCACTGAATCTTGCAACTATATTTTGTTTCTTGCTTTTCCAAGTCACTAGATTGCCTCCCAAGAAGGTACAATATCCACTTGTGGACTTCCCATCAGTTTTGCATCCAGCCAAATCAGCATCAGAATAGCCAACAATGTCTAACTCTTTACCTTTCTTGTAAAAAATTCCTTTACCAACGGATTGTTTTAGATATCGTAGAATTTTACACACCGCCTCCCAATGGATCTTCATCGGATTTTGCATATACTGACTAACTGCTCCCACTGCAAAAATAATATCAGGTGTAGTGACAGTAAGATAAATCAACTTTCTCACAAGACTTCTATATCTTTTCTTATCTTCAAAATCTGGACTGCTGTCACCATCCAATATTACATTAGGATCCATAGGGGTCTCTATTGGCTTAGATCCTAACATACATCTCTCATCAAGTAAGTCTTACACATACTTTCTCTGAGACAAAATGATACCTTTTTTTACTCCTTAAAACTTTAATACCAAGAAAGTATCTGAGTTGTCCCAAGTCTTTTGTTTGAAAATGTGTCTTTAGCTGTCTTTTCACTTTTTCTAAGCCATTAGGATCACTCCCAGTCACAATGATATCATCTACATACACCACAAGTATAACAATACCTGATCTTGTATGTTTAACAAATACTGAGTGATCAAATTGACAACAGGAGAAGTTGATCGAAGCCAAAAAGCCACTAAATTTTTTAAATCAGGCCCTAGGTGACTGCTTCAGACCATAAATAGCCTTCTTTAACTTACAAACAGAGGTGGTTAACTCCCTCTGAGCAACAAATCCAGGTGGTTGCTCCATATAAACCTCCTCGCGTAAATCACCATACAAGAAGGCATTTTTGACATCTAGCTGGAAGAGGGACCAGCCAAAAAACACAGCAAAAGAAATTAGAATGCGGACTGAATTGAGCCTGGCAACGGGAGAAAAAGTCTCAACATAGTCAACACCATAAGTTTGAGTGTACCCTTTAGCAACAAGACGGACTTTTAAGCGTTCAATAGTACCATCAGGATGATATTTGATAACAAAGACCCAACGACAACCGACCACTTCTTTACCGTCTGGTAATTTTTGCAACTTCCATGTACCACAATCACAGAGAGCTGACATCTCATCTTCTATAGCTTTCCTCCAGTCAGGATGAGCCAAAGCTTCCTGGTAATTTTTAGGAATAGAAACCACAGACAAACTCAAAGCAAAAGAATGAGCAGACAATGATAAGGCATTAAAGGAGACAAACTGAGAGATAGGATACCTCTGAGAATTTCTAGTACTGTTGCGAAGAGCAATAGGGAGATCAAGATCGGAATACTCATTTGTAGGAGGAATCGGATCTGGAGTAGAAGCAGACGCTTGAGTGACGAGCAGATCAGTAAGCGATAAATCATCTTGTGTAGCACGGGATTGATGTGGCTTTCGCCTATAATAAACTAGGAGTGGTGGAGTAGAGGGACACGGTAGAACTGACACCGGTATTGGAGGATCAATTAGACAATTATCAAGTCTAGAACCAGTCAATGAAAAATATGGTGTAGACTCAAAAAAGGTGACATCTGCATTGACAGAAGTTTTTCCCGAGCAAGGGTCAAGACATTTGCAACCTTTCTGAGTTCTAGAATACCCAAGAAAAATACATTTGGTGGACCGAGGAGACAATTTATCAAAAACCCTATGAAGATGGACAAAATAAGCACAACCAAAAATACGAGAAGGAAGAGGAAAAGCAGGTTGATTAGGGAATAAGATGGAGTACGGAGACTGAAAATGAAGAACAGAAGAAGGAACCCGATTAATGAGATAACAGGCGGTAAGTAAAGCTTCCCCCCAATATTTTGATGGGACTTTCATATGAAATAATAGAGTTCGAGCCACATCTAACAAATATCTATTTTTTCGCTCAGCAACTCCATTCTGCTGAGGGGTGTAAGCACATGATATTTGATGTAAGATCCCATTAGTGCTATAAAAAGTAGATAATGAGGAAGAAGTATATTCTTAAGTATTATCAGAACGTAAAACTTTAATGGAAATACCAAATTGAGTCTTTATTTCATTATAAAACATTTGAAACATACTAGGGACCTCAGATCGATCTTTTAACAGATACAACCAAGTAACCCTAGAATGATCATCCACAAAGGATACAAAATATTTAAACCCATGGCTGTTGGTAACTCGACAAGGACCCTATACATCTGAGTGAACCAAATCAAACGGTTGGTCACTAATTTTATTGACTCGACTACGAAATGAAAAACGAGAATGTTTATCGAACTGACAAGACTCACATTCAATTTGAGTTGGACTAGAAAAACCCATATGCTAAAGCAAATTATTTGAAGGGTGACCTAAACGATAATGCCATTGTTCTGGAGAGACAGAAGAAGCAAGAGTTTTATGAGAGGACTAAAGTGCTTCGAACAAGTGATAAACGCCATTCTTTTCATGTCCGCCACCAATCATCTTCCTCGTACCAAGATCTTGAAAAATACAATAGGATAGAAAAAAAGTGACTGAGCAATTTAAATTCTTAGTTAACTGGCTAACAGATAAAAGATTAAAAGGAAATCTAAGAACATGTAATACCGAAGATAAATGAAAACTAGATGTACGAATGGTTTCAGACTCTTGTACTTGGGTTTTAGAACCATTAGCAAGAACAACTGATGACTGTTTGTTAGAAAGGATAAATGAACTAAAAAGAGAATCATCACCAGTCATGTGAGAAGAGGCTCTAAAGTCTATAATCCAATGATGTGGGTACAAAGAAGAAAATAAGGCAGTCGACCTACCTGTTTGGACTAACGAAGCGGAAGGCTCACTGGCTGGTTGACCTTCAGATTTATGAGCAGACTGCGCAGAAAGTGGAGCATGAGAGTTAGATGAATTACCAACGAAAAGACGCTCCTCAGAGCTTTGATTTGCCCATTCAGGTTTTTCAAACTTATCCCAACACTTTTCTGAAGGATGATTAAGTCTATTACAATGAGAACAAGGAGCTCTTCCACCTCGACCTCTAACACGTCCTCAACTCTGTCCAGAAAAGATCCTCTGTCTCGACTACCAGACACAACTAAGGCAGAAGCTTCCTGATTATGTTGAAAGGTGGGTAACCGTTGGAGTCGAGCATATACAGTTTTAAGATTTATGAGATCTTTCTCAGTCAAGATACTATTCTTAGCACTTTCATAGACAGGATTTAAGTTAAATAAGAACTTGACAACAAATAATTCTTCGCGTTGTTTACGTAATGTCTCAACATCAGTAGTAACAAGATGATAAGAGTTAAACTCACCCATTAATCCTTCAATTTCTCTTAAATATTCACTTAACGTTCTACCACATTGCTAAGAAGAAAATAGAGTAGAGTAAACATAAAAAATGTGAGTGACATTTTGAGTCCGTCAAACCTGTCTTGAAGTGAAGTCCACAACTCTTTGGTAGTATAAGCCCACATCACAGTTGCCGCAAGTGATGACTCTATACTGTTCCACAACCATGTAGTATCAAATTGTCTTCCTGAATCCATTTAGCATACTCTTTTGAATCAGACGATGGAGGATTTTGTGTAAGATAATTATGTTTTCCTTGACCAATCAAGTATTTGGTTACTGCTTTTGCCCATAACTTGTAATTGGAATCATTCAATTTTACGGCTGTGATGGAACCACCAACTCCAGGAGGATTAGAGGACGGTTGAGAAGCCATGGAAACCCAAACACAATTTTTCTTCTAAACAGATCTACCACAAAAAAAATTTTTAAAGAAAAAAACCGAATTATGTGTTGTCTGTGAACAATAACTCTGGTGAACAGTATTCATTGGTGAACAGTAACTCCAATAACATTCTGATAAATAGTACTTGTCGTAAACAGTAAAATGGTGAACAGTATGCCGATAAACAGTAACTGTATTTTTTTTTTTTTAAGGGGTGATGGAAGATGAAATTGGGATAAAGTAAGTTGATGGTGGTGAGGTTTAGGGTTTATGGGTTCAACAAAAATTAAAGGATAAATCGTATAAGAGAGGATCAAAATCATGCTCTGATACCATGTTGAGAGAGAGGAAGAAACGAAATTAGGAAAAAATTTATATGTATTCCATATTGTAAAGAGGTGTACATATATATAGTACAATAAGGAAAAATAAAATAGGAAAGAGATAATCAAATATATATCTAATAGGAACACAATCCTAAATTCCTATATAGAGATTTAACACTTATTACTCAAGTTGCACCTAGCACAGATAAATCTCATTGGAGGCCTATCAGAACAATATACAAACAAATTAAAAGAAAATGATAAAATGTATAGTTGTTGATCTGTTATCCATGCCAAAACATTAGGGGACACCATCTATAACAAAAATATTAGCATCTGTTGATCTATCTAACTGTGTAACTGTCATCAATATAGGAGCTGGTGTTTGGCCATTCAGGGTTAGGAGAGATCTAAATGCTGAAAGCTCTTCCTAATCGATGTGGCCAAATGTTGCCTATTACTTGCACATTTGGATAGATTGGCAAATGCTGATTACTTTAATGCCAGCAAAGTCCATAGACGCCAACGCAGGTAGATAACAACTGACTTTCCAAATTTTTGAATAAATAGTTTCTTTAGTTAAATGCTTAATAGTATAGATTATTTTAGAATTTATAATATTTTTTGTTGTATTTTTAAATTATACTTTCACACAAAAAATTTATAAAAGAAACTCATAAAAAGCACCCCCAATGACTGTTAAAAACTTCTACAAAATTTAATTATTAAATGATCATATTATACTTTTAGAATGGATAATATGGATCACCATCCTTTTCGGCAGCTAAATTATGAAATAAGTGATTATTTTACTTGGAGAATGTTGAGAGAGAGAGGTAGAAACGAATTTAGGAGAAATATTTTTGTGTGTATTCCATTGTAAATACGTGTACATATATATAGTACAATAAGGGGAAATAAAATAGGAAAGAGAGAATCAAATATGTATCTAATAGGAACACAATCCTAAATTCCTATATAGAGATTTAACACTCCCCCTCAAGTTGGAGTATAGATATTCTCGATGCCCAACTTGGAACATAGATGAAGAATAACTCCTTTATGAACTGCCTTGGTAAAAAGATCTCCAATTTGGTCTTCAGACTTAACATAAGAAATGATAATCTCTCCACTCATTACAGCCTCACGAACAAAATGACAATCTACTTTGATGTGTTTAGTTCTTTCATGAAAAACTGGATTGCTAGCAATATATGTTGCAGCCATATTATCACAAAACATTTTTGATGGCTTTTTAAAATCAATTCCAATCTCAGTTAAGAAATTCTTGACCCACATAATCTCACATGTTGTATGAGCCATAGCACGATATTCTGCCTCTGCACTAGATCTCACAACTACATTTCGTTTCTTGCTTCTTCAAGTAACTAGATTGCCTCCCAATAAGGTACAATATCCACTTGTGGACTTCCTATCAGTTTTGGATCCAGCCCAATAAGCATCAGAATACCCAACAATGTAACTCTTTACCTTTCTTGTAAAGAATTCCTTTACCAACGGACTATTTTAGATATGGTAGAATTCTACATACCGCCTCCCAATGGATCTTCTTCGGATTTTGCATATACTGACTAACTGCTCCCACTGCAAAAGTAATATTAGGTCTAGTGACAGTAAGATAAATCAACTTTCTCACAAGACTTCTATATCTTTTCTTATCTTCAAAATCTGAACTGCTGTCACCATCCAATATTACATTAGGATCCATAGGGGTCTCTGTTGGCTTAGATCCTAACATACCTGTCTCATCAAGTAAGTCTTGCACATACTTTCTCTGAGACAAAATGATACCTTCTTTACTCCTTAAAACTTCAATTCCAAGAAAGAGAGAGAGGTAGAAACGAATTTAGGAGAAATCTCTACATAGGAATTTAGGATGAATTTGGTGGAACGATGTTAGGCTCTGATACCATGTTCAAAGAGAGGTACAAACGAATTTAGGAGAAATATTTTTGTGTGTATTCCATTATATATAGATGTGCATATATATAGTACAATAAGGGGAAATAAAATAGGAAAGAGAGAATCAAATACGTATCTAATAGGAACACAATCCTAAATTCCTATATAGAGATTTAACAGAGAACATATCTACTTAAGAAAGTTAAAGGGAAAAATAAACCAACCTCACTCAATATCTTCTCCCATTTCTTGTAAGCAACCATCATTACCAGGTGATCAGATTGCTGATAACTCTCATATGTATCACTTGATCCACCCAGCTTATCGGTCAACAAAGCCAATTTAGCTCTCTCGACATTTTGCCTCTGCAGTTTATATATATATATAAAGAAGTCAATAAAAATTGTTTTCTCTAAGAATACAGAAACTACAAATCTCTGTCCAGCATTAAATAACCTCATCTTTAGGATAAACAAATGGTGTTTTGTAGCTAAGAAATGCTGATATTGAGAGAATGGGTGACAAGCAGCCAAATATTCCACCATACAGCAACATCTGCATTTTAATAGGAAAAGTAAAGCATTAAATTTAAACCAAAAGAAGATGTAATGACATTACATTCTTTTGAGGAGTCCTTATGTTAAAATGTTTGTTAATAGGGAGAGAGAAACAAACTTTTAAGGATGGGAAAGAAGTAAAATAAAAACAAAAATAAGAAAGAAGCTCCTACATTAAATTTCCTTTCTATGTACTCAAGAATAAAAGAAGCACCAATAATGCCTACGTCTTTGGTATAATGTTGTATCAAATAAGTTATTTAAGAATATAATGTGATAGAAACCATTAGATAAAAAAATTAGAATTTAGAGGAGAAAGGTAGCTCTCAAAGGGGTTCCAAGTAATTTATGCCTAAAAAAATAGGGGAATTTACACTCGCACCCCTGCTCGATCTCAAAATAACACTGCCATCCCTGCTGTTCCAATAGTAACAATGAAACCCCCATTTCGTAATAACAGTCAAGGTTTCTGTTATCAGATTCAAAATATCCTTGTAAAGACAATTTTACCCTTGCTTGAATAATACAGTAATAATATAATAATACTAATATATTAAAACTGAAAAAAAAAATCTAAAACCCATAATACATCATTCACTAGCCTCTGAACTACGATAGTTTTTGTCAAAATAAATTGAAAAAAAAAAAAAAATCGGCAACCTAGTGATGGAACAACCTAGCACCAAGCCACCACCATCATTGCTTGGGAAAACTTAACACAATGGCCTGGCACCTTAAACCACTAGCAACCCTCCAGCAACAACCAACAGGTAGTCAACAACCTAGCACCACAACCCAATAACAGCCCAAATCATGCCAAAATTTCATAAAAATCCACTCACCACCAACACCGGCAGCCACCATAAGCCACCAACAGCAAATAACAAAACAGCCACCAAGAAAAGCCAACGTTAATAATAATAATAATAATAATAATAATAATTCAGCCGCATCACCAACATAAACCACCACAGCCCCCTAACAAATCTAAAATTCCTCATAAATCAATGTAACACTAAAAAAATAAAAATAAAAATCCACCCTCTTCCATCACCTGATATCTGGGCGCCTTGTTGGCTGGTTAATCGGAGAGAAGAAATAGCTAAGAGGAGAAGTGAGAGAAGTAAAGGTGACGAGAAAAAATATAAAAGAAAAAAATTTTAAAAAAATTATTTTTATTAATTTTTATGAATATTTTTGTTATTTTATTGGTTTACCTATTGTAATGACTATAATACTCTCATGTTGTCCATTTTTCCTGTTGAAATTTATTTAATGCAATCTAGTTTTTCCTTATTGTCTAGGATTTTCTAGTAGTAAGAACGTAATCTTAGGCATAATAATTTGATCTGTTTCCTATTTTGTCTAGTAGAGTTGTACAATAAATTCATGTATTTTTCTCATTTTAATATATATTGAATTTTTCTCTTCAATATGGTATCAAAGCAGAGTAGAGATCTTAGGGCTCTTTAGGATTTTGTTTTCCTGTTCTTATTAAATAAAAAAATAAATTCAAAGAGAGAAAAAATTAGGGTTTAGCCATGGTATCTGATTGGCCATGTTCCGGCCAGCGGCGGCTATCACCACCCATCTCATTGAGTTCACCAACCGCCGTCCGTCAAAACCCATCATTCGTCACCAGAAAACTCCTCCGGAATTTTCTCCGATCGCGGAAAGTTGCTGTCTTGATCGTTTTTTCGCTGATTAGGCTGCTGTTTGCTGTCTCTGATGTTTTTCTGGTGAAAATCGTCCTCCTCTGAGTACTATTTTGTGGTTTGATTGAGTTTTTTGAACAGTTTCAGTTTAGATATTGTTTTCTGGTTCTTTTCACTGTTTTTTGACCGGAAAACCTGCTGTCTTGGTTGAATGTGGCCAGAAAAGGATGCTTCTTGTTCCTGGTGGATCTCTCTAAGTGTTAGGCTGCTGGTCTTGTGATGTTGTAGTGCGTTCCAGATTTTCTTTAGCAATATACTCGCTGGTCTTATTCGTTTTTAATGGGATACACTATCATCGTTGGTTGTTGGTGTTTTGTTCTGGAAATCATCACCGTTTAGTCACTAATTTGTGATATTATTTCAAGTTCATAAGTTTTCGTTGGTAGAGATGGCTTCATCTATGAATTCTAGTCCAGGAATTGGTGCTTCCATAACTGCAGTTAAGTTGAAAGAGGGCAACTTTAAATTATGGTTTCATGGAGTCTTAAATTTTCTAAAGGGTCAAGGTAAGGCTGATTACTTGACCAATGATCCTCCATATGAGGACTCAAAAGAATTTGCCAAATGGGTCAAAGAGGATAATATGATTACTACATGGTTGTGGAATAGCATGGAATCATCTACTGCAGCGACAGTCATGTGGGTTGACACTACCAAACAATTGTGGACTTCTCTCCAAAAAGTATCTCAGATTTTGGATGTCTATTCTACATTGTTTTCATGTCAGATGGGTGATAAAACATTAAGTGAATATTTAGGTGTGATAGAGGGATTAATGGATGAACTTAATTCCTATCATCCTTTTTCTACTGATGTTGAAAAATTAAGGCGACAACGTGAAGAATTGTTTGTGGTGAAATTTTTGTCCGGCTTACCTCCTGCCTATGAAAGTACTAGAAATAGTATCTTGACTGAAAATGAGCTTCCTAATCTTAAAGTAGCCTATGCTCAACTTCAGCAATTGCCTACTTCTCAAAATTATCAAAAAGTTTCTGCATTGGTTGCATCTGGTGGTAGAGGAAAAGGCTCTTTTTCGAATAGGGATAGAGGTCGTGTTAGAGGACGCGGTGGTCGAGTTTCGTGCTCTCATTGTGGTAGACTGAATCATCCCTTAGAAAAAACTGGACAAGTTTGGCAAACCTGAATGGGCTAATCAGAGTTCCTGTGAAAATCCAAGTTCTTACAATAATCCTAGTACTCCAATTTCATCACTTGAGCAGTCTGATAGAACTTCTGTTTCCGGTATTCCGCAACAACTGAGTTTGCTGCCTCCGCTTCTATTGTTCCACCAGGTATAACTAGTGCACTTTTATCCTCTTCTAAGTCCACCCAATGGATAATTGATTCTGGCGCGTCTTCTCATATGACTGGTAATACTTCCCTGTTTCAATCTTTTTATCCTTTAAATAAATCATCTTCTGTGTTTTTAGCTAATGATTCCCAATCTACTGTAAATGGATTTGGTACTGTGTGTCCTAATTCTCAAATTAGTCTGTCATCTGTTTTATATGTTCTAGAATTTCTAGTTAATCTTCTTTCTGATAGTCAACTTACAAAACATTTCAATTGTTCCGTCACATTTTTTCCATCTGATTGTGTTTTCTAGGATCTTGGTACGAGAAAGATGATTGGTGGAGGACATGGGCAAAATGGATTTTATCATCTCTCTGAGCCTATCGCACGTCAACACAAGCTCTCTCTACATCTGTGTCTCAAGATCAGTGGCATTATCGTTTAGGTCACCCTTCAAGTCGTCTACTAAATAGTATGGGTATTTCAGTTACAAATATGTTTTAGCATGAGTTGTGTCAGTTAAGAAAACATTATCGGTCTGTGTTTCCTAGTTGAGTCAATAAACTAGTGACAAACCATTTGATTTGGTTCACTTTGATATGTGGGGTCCTTGTAAGGTCACCAATGGTCATAGTTTTCGATATTTTGTAACATTCATTGATGATTATTCCAGACTGACGTGGTTGTATTTGTTAAAAGACTGATCTGAGGTCCCTCACAAATTTCAGTTATTTTATAATGAAATAAAAAATCAGTTTGATATTTCTATAAAGGTTTTACGTTCAGACAATGCCTTAGAATACACTTCTTCTTCTTTATCTCATTTTTGTAGTTCTAATGATATCTTACATTAAACCCCTTGCTCTTACACCCCACAACAGAATGGTGTTGCAGAAAGATAAAATACACATGTATTAGAAGTTGCACGCACTTTATTATGTCATATGAAGGTACCATCTAGATTTTGGGGGGAAGCTACTCTAACGGCATGTTATCTAATCAATTGTGTGTCTTCATCTGTCCTTAATTTTCGTACACCATATTCTGTTTTACATCTAGGGAAACCTCTATTACCCCATTCTTATCGTAGTTTTGGTTGTGTTTATTTTGTCCATCAGCATCATCTCTCACATAAATTCTCTCCTAGGTCTATTAAATGCATTTTTCTAGGGTATTCTCATACTCAGAACGGTTATAAATGTCTTGATCCTCAGTCTGGGAAATATTTTGTTAGTGCTGATGTCACCTTTTTTGAGTCTACCCCATATTTTTCACTAGATGGTTCTCAATTAGATGTTGATATTGTCTCTCCTCCTATCCTTTTGCCTGTCTCACCTAGTGAGCCTATGTCTAAGCCCTTGCAGGTTTATACTAGACAACAACCAGCTCGTCATAAGGCTCCTTCCGGTGATATCTCCAATTCTATTCCATCCTCCACTCCAGCATCTTCTTCCATTCCAGATTCTGTTTCTATACTAGATCCATCGAATCTTT
Source organism: Boswellia sacra (assembly GCA_013180625.2). Lineage (NCBI taxonomy): Eukaryota > Viridiplantae > Streptophyta > Magnoliopsida > Sapindales > Burseraceae > Boswellia > Boswellia sacra. The sequence continues at coordinate 142,641 of SNVD02003159.1, forward strand.
ATCTTTCTATTGCTCTTCGGAAAGGTACTTGTAACACTCAAAAGGTTTCCATTTCTCATTTTGTCTCTTTTGATGGTTTATGTTCCTCCTTCCGAGAATTTTCTTTGTGTTTGTCTGTGGTTTCCCTTCCTACCAATTATCAAGAGGCGTTAGCTCATTCTGGTTGGCGAAAGGCTATGGAAGAAGAGATGTCAGCTCTGTGTAGTCGTGGTACTTGGACTTTACAACCGTCACCCAATGGTAAAGATGTTGTTGGTTGTCGATGGGTGTTTGGCATCAAATATCATCCTGATGGTACTATTGAACGATTAAAAGCACGGTTAGTTGCAAAAGGATATACTCAGACTTACGGGGTTGATTATCTTAAGACTTTCTCGCCCCGACTCAATTCTTTATGCCACTTGATCTCTTTAGCTGTCTTCTTTGATTGGCCTTTTTTCCAACTTGATGTAAAAAATGCTTTTTTATATGGCAATTTTTATGAAGAGGTCTACATGAAGCAACTTCCAGGGTTTGTTGCTCAAGGGGAGTCACACTTAGTTTGCAGATTGAAAAAGGCTGCTTATGGGTTGAAGCAATCTCCACGAGCATGGTTTGAAAAGCTTAATGGAGTGTTGCTGTCTATCAGATTCAAGCGTTGTCAGTCTTATCATTCTGTGTTTGTTAAGAAAACTGTTGTAGGAGTTGTTATTTTGATAGTGTATGTGGATGATATCATTGTGACCGGAAGTGATCTTGATGGGATTAAAGATGTGAAACAACAATTGAGAAAACAGTTTCAGAACAAAGATCTAGGCAAATTACGATATTTCCTTGGTATTAAGGTTGCACGAAGTAAAGAAGGACTAGTTCTTTCTCAAAGGAAATATGTTCCAGACTTGCTTGTTGAAATAAGGATGCTAGGATTCAAGCCAGTTGAGACTCCTATGGATCCCGATGTGATTCTTGATGATGAAAGTAATCCTGAATTTGAAGATAAAAAGAGATATAGAAGTCTTGTTGATAAGTTGATTTATCTCACTGTCATTCGACCTGATATTACCTATGCAATTGGAGTTGTTAGTCAGTTTATGCAAAAACCAAGAAAAATTCAATGGGAAGCTGTTTGTAGAATTCTACATTATCTTAAGCAGTCTAATGAAAAAGGAGTACTCTACAAAAAAGGAAAATATCTTGACTTAGTCAGTTATTCAGATGTCGATTGGGCTGGTTCAAAATCTGATAGGAAGTCTACTAGTGGCTACTATACCTATTTGGGAGGTAATCTAGTCACATGGAAGAGTAAAAAACAAGGTGTGGTTGCCAGATCTAGTGCAGAAGCTGAGTATTGTGCTATGGCTCATACAACGTGTGAGATTATGTGGGTAAGAAATCTACTAGATGAACTTAGAGTAACTATTAAAACACCTACAGTAATGTCTTGTGATAATGTTGTAGCAACGTACATTGCTAACCATCCTGTTTTTCATGATAGGACAAAACAAATTGGCATTGATTGTCATTTTATTAGAGAAGCTATAATGTCTGGAACAATTGCCACATCATATGTTAAGTCTGAATATCAGGTTGGAGATATTTTTACCAAAGCTATGCAAAAAAGGGTGTTTTTAAATCTTTGTTCCAAGTTGGGTATAGATGATATCTATTCTCCAACTTGAGGGGGAGTATTGAAATTTATTTAGTATTTATTTAATGCAATCTAATTTTTTCTTATTGTCTAGGATTTTCTAATAGTAAGAGGAAAGTAATCCTAAGCACAATATGTTTGATCTCTTTCCTATTTTGTCTAGTAGAGTTGTATTATAAATTCATGTATTTTTCTCATTTTAAAATATATTGAAATTTTCTCTTCAACATTTCTTAATGGCTATTACAAATGGGGGATCTGATTGTTACAATTGGAACAATGGGAGTGGTAGTATTACTTGCAAGATCTAGCAGGGGTGTGAGGAAATTCCCCCAAAAAATATAGCGTCCTAGGAAAATAATCATATTCAACTCCTAAAACTGGGAAATTGTCAAATTTTTATATATAAATTCATTTAAGAGAACATTAGTATTCAACTCTCAACTGGTATAATTTGAGGCACATAGCTAAAAGTTTTACCATGATAAGAGGGAATGAAAAGAAAAAGATGCAGCGTATCAAGCAACAGTGTTGTTTTAAAATGCCACAAAAGGACTGTAGTAGCATTCCAACCCCTAGTGCTATAAGATCTCAAATTCAGAATACCATGGAAGAAATAAAACATTTTATGCGCACCTTGCCAACCAATACGTCTACAGGAAGTTTGGCCAAATGATGCCCAAGAGGTGTCAACTCCTCATCCCCTTCAATAGCACCAACCTAAAAGATAACCACGTACCATAGTATAAATTTACAGGGCCAGCTAGGTGAAAAAGTTAAATAGCTGAAAAAAAAATTCAAGTACTATATACAACAGAAACTTTTTATGAAACCACAAAAGGCGACTCTTCTCACGGGAGAATAACATTTAAAGGGAGTGGTTTCACAGAACTTCTGACAAAATTATGCTATGCTAACTACACATCGTATGGACAGTAAATACCATAAGGAGAGAGAATCTTTCCCATGGTAAGAAGGAATTAAATAAATAAATAAAGGAAGAAGACATAGTCAGGGAGAATAACGCAAAGATTAGTACATTGAGAATGCAGCATTGGAAAACTAAGCTCTGAACTCCATATTTTTCATTAATTTTTCACCAATATCACCTGACCACTCCCCTTCCATGAAAGAAGGTTAAAGTGAAAGAGTTGCGAGTAACATACAAAATCTGAAATTAGCATCTTAATTGGTTTATGGTCCAATGTAGAGAGACGAGAGAATCCTCTGACATTAAAACAAAGTGTATACATCATGTACTTTGTATTAACCAAACTATTTATGGAAGTCACAACCAAGTTCCTTGCTTTTGCCAGTTAAATAGTGATACGAAACAAATTACTATCTCCAGGCAATTTTCATATATTCAAATGTAAACTTCAACCATAGTTTGAATAGCAGTAATAAACCCACCTCATACAACAATGAAATTGCTGAGGTCACAGCTTCTTCCCTTGGGGGTTCTAAAGCCTGAACATTAAATTTAACAAATATAAGTCAGCTTGATAATGGTTAAAAATTATGCAAACTGAATGTAGTATAACTTGCCTTGGACAGAAATCCCTTTATGTGTCCCAAAGAAAGTAACTTGATTTGCAAACACAACTCTACCAAGGGCATCCGAAGCATCTCAGGAACCTTAGCATTGTTAAAAGAACAAATAAGACGTGGGACTATCAAGAAATCAACAGGTTAAAGATTTTAGAGTATTTTTGGAATATATAGAATTTGAAAATCCAACATTTTTTTGGAAGCAGAGATACCTGATAGGGACGCATGAGTTTTTCATATCTATGACGTGTGTACAAACAAAAGCAGATGCCAGGTTTTACACGTCCAGCTCTTCCCCACCGTTGCCTTGCATTTGCTTGGGATATCCAGTCTTCAACCATGCTTGATAATTTCTACAGAAACCACTGAAAGTACTTAGAGCACAGCATCAACTACAGGATACAAAAGATTCACACATAAAATCATTTGCTGGTTCCATCTATTACTATTATTACAATATCCAGAATTGGAAAGAATTGGCCACTTAGTGATTCTGTATATAACTGCTAATCTCTGGTTGGGCCCTCCATGAAATAGATAGTTGTTTATTACATCTTGGTACAATATTCAAGCCAAATTCTGTGTTGTCTTAGTGTTTGCATGCTCTTGTTTGGTTTAGTTTTCAAATGTTGTGAGAAACCCAGTTGGTAAAGTATGTCGGACACATATATATTATGTGGACTGTCTGTGTATCCCACATCACTAAGAATAATTTATCATAACTCTTAACTCTTTACTAGATCCTCAATCCAAAAGCCTACGCATTCGTGCAAATTTCCTAAGAACTAAAACTTAAGAGGAGGTGACAGACTCATGGATAAGGGATCCACTTAAGCTTTAGGCAGTCAACTTGATCAATTGAATTTGATTCTCCTTATACCTCTCCTTTCAGATCTGTTATGTTTACTACTGTTGTTTATCAAGCCCAATGTTCAATTCCAAGGGCCACTTACCTGGCGAAAGCAACAACTATCAAGTTTCTCAAAGATTATGGGAACGGCAAGGTTCCTAGACTTTTGAGTTTGCCATAACTAGGTTTTGGGTTGTTATAGCATACTCCCACAAATATAAAATAAATAAATAAAAACCAAAAAACAAACTTCTTTTTAAGATCTTTTATTCTTAATAAAATGTCTATGTTTCTCATTAAAAGAAAAATAGTTTCTAATTTGGCAATAATAGGAGGCAACAAAGGTTTGAGTAAGCAAAGCATTCTTATTTTTGCTGCTTCTAGATTTTCGTATGATACCCCAATATGGTCTTCTTACTTTTTAATCATCTCAACTGCTCATGCCACATTGTATAACTTTCTTTTCTAATCTTTTATGGTTTTTGGGGACAGTTAGCTTGCATATTCCAAGAGTTAGTTTAGACCTCTGTATATCTCCTCACATTTAGCATAAGTTTTACATATACATATATTTATACATCTATATACATATATGTATATATATATGTACACAGAGGGGGAGACAGTATGAGAGAGACTTCAAGTTATGAAGTCCATCGAACATGTAACAAAATGCCACTAAGTAATGTGATTCATGATGCCACAATTACAATGGAAAATCAGTTTATTATGTCACAGCACAACTGGCATTTTTTTATGAAAATGACTAAGAAATTCTAAGTGGCATGACTCAAACCTTCTGTGGATTATAACGGTTTTCCTTATGCCTTCCACAGTCAATCACATATACCACATCCTCTATTGTAATACTGGTCTCTGCAATGTTTGTAGCGATGATAACCTGGATCATAAATAATGTTGGAGTGAAAATTCATTGACATCAGGACAAAATTAATAACTTATCATTAGAATTTAGATCATTAAATATTAGGTACCGGTCCTAATTTATCACAGTTTCTTGTAAAACATTGCATAACCACTCAAGAATTAGCGGGCAAATACCAATCCTTAAGTTTATACAAACTGATGGAGTTTGTTATAAACTTAAGTCTGTATAAAATTTTCCAACATGTGAAGGATATTACTACCATAAATCCCTTATCATCCAAAAACCCGGATCAAAATGGAAACAATATCTAAGTTGAAATTGACCCCGTTTTGCAGCAAAAAGATGTACAAACAATTTTCTCTCTGTACCCCGGTGTATTTACATATCAGAGGTCATAAAAATATTTTTGTTTGATCCAAAAAAACAAAATTCTATACGCATAAGAATATAACATATTTTGACCACAATTAAAAGAATATGAAAAGGATAATAATTTAGAGGATATTAATATTTACCTTTCGTATGCTATCAGGAGGCCGCAAAAACACCTTTTTTTGATCAACTGATGCTATGGATGAATGTAAAGGCAGAAGCCAATCTGAAGATGGTCCACCAAATCGATAAGAAGCAGATAATCGATCAAGTAAGATATGGATTTCTGACACTCCCTGTTATGCAGCAGTGTTATAGCAGAATAAAAAATTTTCTTACACAAAAACTAAATAAATAAATAATTACATGCATGACCAATTTGAAAAGATTACTAAAAGGACTTACGGGTAAAAAGACAAGTATGGCACCCTCACTGCAAGTTTCATCAACATGACATACCAAGTCTTCAAGAAGATCATAATCGATAGCCTCTTCATTCAATCTTTTCTGAGCAAAAGATTGTGTAATTGTCACAATACAGCACCAGTAGCTTAAATGTAAAGAAAATAGTATCTCAAGTGAACCTAAATTAGCATCATAAATCTCTATACCAAATTCTGCTTTGTCTGATTGCTGTAAGATTGATAATTACTTGAAATATAATATGGGTTAATGTACTCTTCTGAAAGCAGAGAATCATCACCCCAAGCAGATAAGACAAGATTCTTCTTTCCCCTGCGGTTGTTCACAGAACCACTTTGTAGCTGTCCCCAAATAAAAAAAATAAAATAAAAAAATCATTATTCGTGGTGTTTTAGAACTCCTAATCCCCAAAAAAAAAAAAAGAAAAAAATTATAATAAATATGGGAAGAGAACTCATTATGAGAATCCATGTCAACAACAAAGGGGTATCCTTAAAAGCATTCACTTAACATACTGCCTCTTGACAGGCTGAAGTCATCCTATGTGCAGACATCACACAATGAAAACTGGATTTGACATCGTAGAAGAGTGTATGAATACATTCTACATTCAGAATGAAGCCTCAAGAAGACATCAGAAAAGACTAAGTATATGCCTCATCTAAGACAAATTTACACAACTCTGTGTTGGTAAACCATACCGGCAAACGCAGCTTTTCCTAGATCATGGACTGAAGCTTATCTGCTAAAACACTGCATAGCTAAGTCTGTACCTCTCTAAGACACTCTCCTTATCAACTTGTCAGTATGTTTCAAACATCTTCTCAGTGGTAAACTGCATCAACAAATACAGTTTTTCCTACACCAGGCTAATATGCTTTTCCCCGAAAATATTGCAATGACGAATAAGAATTGAATAAAATGACAGTTCATGAAGACCTTGCACTCAAATCCCAAACAATAATCATATTTTCTATCATACATATCGTTATCTGTCTTTCACCAAATATTGTCTACTTATCACGTTTCTAATACATCTCTCACTCTGGTAAAACACATCAGCCAAATAAGATTTTCATCAACATTATTTTCCTCTATAAAAATGCACAGATAAGCAACCAAACTCTGCAAGGATAAATTTTGGCATTTAATATTTTGATATATAATATATAAAAATCATATCATATCTTACATTTCTCCCCACCATGCCCCAAAGAATAATAAAAATAGCACTTTTTATTTGCATGAATAATGATCTTTGTCAATAAGTAAATATGTACATGTTTTATTATGAATACCAAAATTTCCAATCCGGACTTGCCCTAATAGTAATCTGTTTTGAAAAAGCACCATTTCAACTTCAGCAAGTCCATAATGTTATCAAGAGGCCAAAAAACCACGTAACAATTTAATATATTGAATTATCTAAAAAAGAATGTACTACATAAAAGAAATATACACTTAGAAATTAGAGAAATTAGTCAAAATTCAGTAAAAATAGAAATAGCAAGGAGACTTAACAGAAATGGTACTGTCAGGAAATTAAAAAAATACCTTATCCTTGTTTGACGTATCATATCTTATAGAAGCTAAGGAATCTGAAGCAAGGCGATAATCAATACTTTCATAAATATCCTCTAGAAAGTAGGTTGCCACAGGATGTGTGCGGCCATGGGCAGTAATTACAGGGCAATGTCCAAAGTATCTTGAGAACAAATCTGAATCAACTGTGGCAGACCTGAAAATCAAGTTTTTTTTTAAGTTCTTATATTTATATGCTAGAAACAAAAAATAGAATAAAATAAAATAAAAAGAAAGTCTCATAGATAAAACATACAAATAGGAATGCATTACTAAATACTGCAAGCAATAAGAAAATCAGAAAAACGCAAACGTACATTAGAATAACCTTCAGTTTTGATGAACCATGAGCAGCCTGTTTCTCAATCAGGTCCTTCAAAACTATGAGTAGAAAATCACCCTGTCAAGGCAAAGACACCACCCAATTTTTTATTTCCAAGTTTCACATAGTAATATCAATTCAAAATTCGTAAAAACTAGAAAAGAGAACCTGAGGAAAGATCACATGTAACAATTGCTTTTCTCATAAAAAAAAAAATGATCCCCCATTACCAAAGAAAATAACTACACATCACTTCAATTTTGGCAGTGGTTAAGAGAAGGTGTAAAAAACACAAGTTTTTTTTTTCTTTATTTTTTTTTACAAGAAACTTCAAAAATTTATTAGAAGGAAAATATCTACCGAAAGGTCAACCAGGCGTCCACTACATAGAAGCCAAAATAAACAAGAAATCACACACAATTTTCTAATAGATTGCAATTACTAATGGGATCCATATATGAACTTCATTAACAATGACGCTAGTACTGCCAATCAAGTTTGGCATTGCATAAAGTATTCCAACGAATCACCTTATACTTTACTCACTTACCAAAAGAGACCGTTCATGCACTTCATCAACTATGACATGAGTAATGCCAGTTAAGTTTCTATCCCCCTGCAAATTACAAAAACTATAATAAGGTAAGGTTAGAGCATACATATGTCCCTCAAGTAGCAATCACTTTTATAAGATAAAAACAGAAAATGACCATCAAAGATAAGCCAACCAGTTAAAACCTGCATAACTAATTAACATAGAAGCAAAAAATTTTGAAGAAGCTGCTTACACTCCTTTAATCTCAAATTATCTAAGTATTCTACTGTGATATATCATGAGTATATTCATTAATTCATTTAATGAAAAGGTTATGGTATTCTTGGGAAGTAAAAAATGATGTAACCATTAACAATGCATGAGGAATTTTCTTATAATTGAGGGTCAGATTAAAGTCAAAATGCATAGAAAAGTGTTTTGTTATTGAATGAGTCACAAACCAATCTTGCTTTTTTAAAACATCAGTAAATATGGTCTAGAAAACCGAAAATAGACCAGAGATTAAATTTTAACACATCCTTTCACTTGTACGACTACATTTAATTAAAAGAATCGTCATCCAAACATACAGAAAAACATGAATGGACTGAATCACATTAAAATTTAATCTGTTTTCTCTTTTCTTAACTAAAAATAAAAACAGGAAGATGAAATGAAGACCATTGACATAAATGTTGTTTAATTTCATGCACAACTGTAGTTTGTACAATCTAGTTCGTTTTACCTGTATCTGAATTATATGATTATGAGGAAACTGCTTTAAATATTTTAAATAATATATTTTGCACAATAAATTTCTATTTTTTATCTAGAAAGTCATAACAAATGTCAGAAAGCTGACATAAAATCAAATATAAAGGTCCTTTCAAGATATGCCTAACACAACTGTAAAAGATTCAACACACTCAATTAAATTGAGGCCTACCGCTATTTTCCTTAGAAGAATGCCTGTTGTACAAAAAAGGAGCTTTGTCCTCTCATTCCTGAAATGACAAAATACAAGCAAAATGAAGTACCAATTTTAAGTGAAACAAGAATATGATTCTAAGAAAGCAGACATATTCACCAGGATAAAATAAAAGCATAATAATCATGGTGACAAATATTACTCAATAAACATTAATTACAAAACTGTCTGAAAAAGGTAAAAAATTATAAGTAAAAGTTGAGAGGTAAAGTATAACCAATAATAAAGAAGCAAAGTTTCAACCATAATTGATTACCATGTAATATGAGACAACACAAAAGGGTGAGATCATAGGATGGGATCAAAAGTATTTAAAAAATAAAAAATAAAAATAAAAATGATTGCACATCAGATTCGTTTCTCAGTTACCAACAAATCTAAACACAAAATTTAGTAATCATCAGTTAATTCCAGAACTATCATGCTCGTGACAAGGCCACACAGGAAATAGCTTACGAAGGTGCTTTACTTTTGAAAGTGACTACCACATGCCCAGAAAATCCTTCTTCATATCTTAGTAATATAATTCATCTAATTTCTCCAGTTTACCATAACTTCCTTTAATAACCTTTTACACCTTTTGCGACTAGACCCTTATACTAATATCATAAACTAGGTGCAACTCAGCCAAACATTGGATATTTCTGCTGGGATGAAACTAAAGCATATAATGCCATTATCTCATTAAAATGCAAATTAACAGTGAACAACATTTATTTTATGATGCCTGTAGCAGATCAGAAAGCTAATAATAAGAGAAGGAAGAAAACATATACCTTGCACTATCAAGACGGACTTGATAACCAACCAAAGAACTGTTTGAACCTGGAGAAGGTTCACAACGCTCATCAGCAACTCTTTCAGCCACAGAAATAGCCTAAAATAAGGCAGAAAAACAAAAATGACTTTACCAAGTAGGTTGAAAGTTTCCATGACAGTTTATAATAAAGCATTACTAGACATATAATATTGACAAAGAAGGCGGAATTTTGTATATCCTGACACTACAGTTCAAGCCTAAGTGAAAACTGCTCCATGGATTACGATTAACAGCAATCTGACAATGACCACATATATTTTTCATAACTTGATAAGTGAATGTCTCTCTTGGGGAACCTCCTTACCTGCTTAGCTAAAAGACCCTATTTTTCTTCTACAAAATTGCCTGACACCTAGCCCTCCTTTTCCCGCAACAGATATAATAAGTTCTTTATTTGTAGTCGTATCATTTTTTTTTTTTAATCTTCAACAGTTTCTTCTCCTATTCTTTATGGAAAATACTGTTGTCATAATTATATCTCCCTCCGAAAATCATCCACCACCAACCATAAAATTGCAGTTTTGCACATTGCCATCTTTAATTCTTTGCAAGCAATACAAAAATAGAAAATTTACAATAGTAACAATTTTAGAATAACATGGAAAAATTAATTATCAAGATTAGCCTTATATAATACAAACATGTAATCAAGGCAGAGATTAATATATAAAGAACTATATATACATGTATGCACCCACCGCTATTCTTCTTGGTTGTGTGCATATAATGTTGCAGTTTCCACCATACCCTGATTCAATCATATCATCCAATATAAATTGTGGAACCTAAATCAAAGACAAGTTAGAAAAAAGCTATAGTATTGTTCTTAGAAGGAAGGAAAAGACAAGGAACAAACATTCTATAAGCCATGCCAAAAAATACAAATTTAAGGCCATGCCAACACTCTGGAAGGATAGAAGAATGACATATAACAATGTAATAACAGGGTAGGGAAAAGGGGCATCCAAAGATTTTCATCAAGACACTCTAAATATGATTTTGACCTGAGTAGTCTTTCCAGATCCTGTTTCTCCACAAACGACGAGAATGTTATTCTCCTTCAGCAGTTGCAAAATTTCACCTCTCAGCACAGCAATTGGAAGAGTAGCTCTGGTTTTCAACATATCCTAAAAGGGGAAACATGAACATATGTAACAAACAAAACGGCAGATACACAGTTTCAAAAATATTGGAAATGAATTAAGGGAAACTAAAACATTTACAATTGCAGAACTTGGGGTACGTGCAATATCATGCAAGAAAAACCAGCATGGATTATAACGAATATAAATAATATTTGTATTTATTTTCTTCATGCCCTACAGCTGAACCACAACTAAAATTGGCTCTAATCATTAACCTCAACAATGGTTACATAGAAATCAAGACACTTGAAAAAGAGAAACAAACTGACAAAATTACTTTATCATCTGTAATAAACAACATTGTCAGAAGAGGTATATAAAATTTGAAAATTTTCAAATGCCAGATTTCAATTGAGGTTATGAAAGATATAAAAACTGCTACACTAGATAGATTTTGGCAAATGGAATCTGACAGATCTGCCATTTATAAACAAGACCAGGTAATGTTTATAAGAAAAAAAAATTTTATAAAATCCCTCATGGAGGCAGTTAATTTAACAATAAAAGCCACAAGAACCAATACTAGACAAAAAGCCTACCGGAGCAAAGCATTGAGAAATCCTTTTTCCTAGGAAAAATAAAACAAGAACAAACAAACCTTGTACTTCTGCATTTTCTTCTTATTCTCTTGTTCCTGTTTCAGGCTTGAACTTTCGAATTCTTTAAGACCTTTCACTCCTGCAGATTGGGATTGGAGAAGGTTTAAAACAAATCACACCAAATAAAAATAAAATTTTTGAAGAACATTTAGCAAATACATCAGGTTTATTGAGCAAATTGCATTAAACTATTCTTATTTGATAAGAAACAGACAATGTGTCATATAAGTTCTTGTTTCCTAGTTATAAAAATAAAAATTAAAAAAAATGAAAGTGCTTTTAGATAAATAAATAAAATAGGGATCATAAACGATCATATTAATAGTGAAAGGAGTGTACAAGAGTGGTAGACCAGATGTCCACTCTATGGACAAAATAACTCCCTAAAAAAAGTGGGGGAATTACAAAAGCCCTAAAATAAGTCAAATATAGTCTCCACACAAACAACAACAATGTTGCATCTACTGTTGAAACAGCCCCAAAAAATTAAAACTGAATATGATTAAGGCCCCTTCCCCATTACAGTGAATAAAGAAGAAGAAAGTATCTTAAGAAAAATATAACTACAGAAGCCAAAAGAGATGCTAATAATTGAGATTTGCTTCACTTAACACCAACTTCTTCAACTTTGTTATCATAAAAAGTTCTTTTGTTCCTCTCTTGCCAAGTCACCCTTAACAAAGCTGAAACCACACACTTCCACAGGATTTTGGCCTTATTCCCTTTCCCAAAAGCAAGGATCCGAAATAAATTATTTAAGCGTATTCAGGAATGATGTAGACCAGGCATCAACAAAAGGAACAAATAAGCAGGGTCATTCAACTATTTCTTTAAAGTAAACTATTTGACATTTCTCTTGCTGAAGCATAAAAGTTATTCCAATCTACGACTTCATGTCTGCAAAACTTCAAGAATCTGTAGTTCAATCCCACTCAGCCATTTTTCTTATGTTTCCCTTGTTTACCAGTAAAAGAAGAATTTCAATATCAAGGTGATCAATAAGCAAAGAAGGAAGAGAAAAAAATAGTAGTTAATAAAAACATGAAAGTAACAACTTTTGCCCTTTATGCTATGCAAAACTTTATAGACATTTAAATCTAGAAGGGTAAAGTGCCAACTCAACAGAAGGAGATATACAAAACTAGGAAGGGCCGAACATAGACTTGGATAACCATTAAAAAAAAAAAAATCTCATAGAAACGAGTCATCCTATTAGCAGCATGTTAGTAGATCATTTGCTTATCAATGCACAAACGAGAGTCATATTACAGTTTTTATTTATCGTTTAGGTTGTGTTTATATGGACATGGTCTTATTGACCCAAAGACCTAAAATATTTTGTTATTATTAAAGTGCCTATTAGGTTTCGTAATATGTGCCGACAAAAAGGGTGTTAGAACTAAAATAGCCTAATTATCATTGTTTGAAACTTACCAATCAGTTTAAACTTTTAGATCAAGTCGTTCCTCAATATGGTTCAGAGTCAAAATAACATGGCGGTCTAACCTGGGGGTCTAGTGTTCAAATGCCCTCATTGTGCTTATTCAATATTTGGGTCATGTGCAAGTACACATCGAGGCATAGGGCCGTGTGCAAAATATAACTACATGAGACCATTGCACATCACAAAGTGTATCATAGCTTTAAAAAAATTACAAATAATAATAATAATAATAATATAATAATAATAAACTATTGGATCTTCAACTATCAACTTAAACTTTTAGGTCAAGTTGTTCCTTAACAGAGAGTAATAAGGGTTGGAGGTGTTCAAATCGGCTTGTATCTATTTTCTATTCTACAATCTTCATCTTATTATTATTACTATTATTATTTAATTTTACTATTATATACTTTAGATAAATGAAAGGACATACTTCCAACTACTGGATCAGCATCTGCAGATCTCAAAATTTTATTTTCTTCACTGTATGACTTCCGGAAAGAGTCTGAATCAGCAACACTGGGAAGATCAAGGACAGCACTGGAACTAGAATCATCAGCACTCAGCAGCTTATCCACAAAACCAGCCCTTCGATCTTCCTCAACGTCCTCTACTTTAGCAGATGTTTCCCCTGTAAGCAATCAAATAATTTAGCAATTATTAACTACTCTGATAACATAACTTTTCACAGAGCTACCAACATCATTTTAAACTGACATTTTATATCAAAAGAAGGATCAAACGACCACCTTCTATCCACTGGAAAACAAGTGAAGCATACGGCTCAGTAATTGCTAGGTGAACAGGAAGATCAGGAAACAGGTGATGAAGAGCATAAGCTGCAACTCTATTCTGTGCATCCTGCAACAAAAATATTTATTTAATTTTAAATGCATAGGACAGCACATGAGCATCATGCAAAAATTATACTTGATTAAATTCATGGGAAACTAACAATGCTAAGCAATGTTTGCCCAAGCCATGGGGCTATAAAAAACCTTCAAGGAATAGTAACTTGAGAAATCTTTAAACTAACTTGGCATAGACCTGACCATAGACAAAAGTTCTGGCCCAATAATTAGCAACCCAACCTTAAGTATATCCGACATCACCCAAAATTTTACGAGGCCCACCATTGGCCTATGTCTCCTCTCCAGGTCATCATAACCATAAATGACAATCCTAGATAAGTGTCTCAAGAATTTAACTGCCTTCTAATTCATTCTTTATCTCTTCTTCTATGCATGTGATCAGCACAGCTTTATCTCTGTATAGGGAGGAATAAGAATATATAAATACCTCGGCAGACTTAAAGGTTTCATCCTGATCAGGAAGTTGAAGGGTGATCAGCCCACCCGCTTTTCTGCTCTTGCCTCTCCCACTAGCTTTACGTAATATACTAACAGCATAAGAGAAACTATTTTCTTTCCCAATAACTTTATTGAATTTAGGCGCTTCCCACCCTGATCTTTGACATAATTGATGAAGAACAGCTTTTGGAATCTTTTGCGGCTCCCCCTGTCATCATTAGACCACATCAACAAATTCAAAGAACAAAACAGACACCTTTACACCAATAACAGTGAGTAAACATAGAATAGGATAAATACAAAAAGTTATTTACAGTTCACGTATGGGTCCACCCAAACAATAAACTTAAAGTTAACAACACGATCATGACTATAAATGTGGATAATAAATTGTAGGAATTTAAAAATAAAAAATAAAAATAAAAACTCCAATTATCTATCAGGCAATGTACCATTCGGAATCATCCATCACCAGTAAGCACACCATAATAACAAACATTGCAAAACACTCTCCATTAGAAAATGAGAATTCTGATGTAGACATAAGATCTCTCAGGCATCAGCTAATCCATTATCATTTAGCACTTATAATACTAGCCTAAAAATTACCTTCTTCCAGATACCGTCTAATTTCGCTACATTCTTGTCACTACATAATATTCTCATCTTTTCTTTCTTCTGTAATTTCAAAATTTCACCAGGTAATGCTTCACCAGATGGAGCATCTTCTGAAAAGAAACCACCAAGCTCCACATCCCCAGTTTCATCCTCTCTTTTTTCCTGAACAGGCTCTCCAGGGGAAGGAGGTTTCAGTGAAATCTCCTTGGAGCTGCAACTCTCCGAATTGTTTCCACTAGCTCCTAATTCATTTGTGCGCACAACAGCATTAGAAGCACAATATCCTTCATCTGATGTTACAATGTCAGGGTCTTTGCAGGGCACGGAACTAGTACATGTCTCCACAGAAGCATAACCAGAAGGATGTTCATTTGCAAACTCTAAGGCCAAGGTACTCTCTGGGAATCCTGCTCAAACATCAAAAGAACTCATAAGAAAAAGTCCATAATAACCATACTTAAACAGAAAGCAGGAAATAAAATTATATTTAACCTAAAACAGACAACTCTTGCTTGAGTTTGCGGATGATATTTCCTGCTTGTTCCTGGCTTTTCTTGTCCCTTTTTTCTTTAGCTTTTGAAGCTTCCAACCGAGCCTCACAGTACTCTCTAGCAATAACATCATATGACCTTGGTTTAGAGACCTATTGATACACAAAAAAGATAAATCAAGATAACAAAAGGAATCCTAGTTCAGCATCAAAAGGATCAGAATAAGCTTGCCCATTACTAAATCACAAACGTTAGAAAACATTAAAAAGCCAGGTTAAACTGGCTTTGCTTTGATGTAAAGTGATTAAACACAAAAGCCAAAATTGATAAGTAATTGCCCAACAATAATATGTAAGCAATAAATATTATGTGTATGTTTCTATATGTGTTAGAGAGAGACACACATATGTGTTTCTATATGTGTGTGCTTCTACCTTCATCACTGCATTGTGTATATGTGTGTTTCTATATGTATTAGAGAGAGAAAGAGAGGCAGAGGCAGAGGGAGACACACAAACACAAACACACGCGCGCACACACAGAGATAGAGGGATCATCTATATCCAGAAATCCATATCCTTTGCAAATCCATATCCTTTGCAAATAACTTGTATGATTTTGAGGGGGATTTTGATTGATCAAAAAGATGAAAGTACTCAAGAAGTTCTAGCAACTACGTGAAATAAATACCATACCCCCTTGGAGGAACTCTTATCAACTTCATAATCTTCCCAACTTTCATACTCATCCTGCAAAAAATGAAGCTACCATTAACACTTTAAACAACTTTGAATGTTGTTCTTCTAGTACAAGTACTTTTGGAAAAAAATAAATAAATAAATAACACATCCATACAAGCCTTGAACTCATAAGCAATGCATGACACAAGCCAATAAATTATTATAATTTTTTTTTTGGCACATCGAAAACAAAGAAAACGAGAAATTTACAAAAATAAAAGAAGTGAATCCTTATCTAGATGAACTATTAAGCTTCAAATTCTCAACAACTATCTTTTTAATAAGAAATAGAATATTATTTTAGAAAAGAGATCATTGCTAAAGGAAGTAAGCCAGGAGTTCAACCTTACAGATCAAAGCATAAGCCTTTGAAAAACAATCACTAGAAACAAGCTGTATAAAATATAAGCCCATACAAGAACAGAAAGTCATTTGACTGCTAGAACTGATAATGGACGCAAAACAAAGGTGTGTTTATAGATACATGTAATCTGAATGACCCCCATTAGGATGAAAGAAAATTATTTGTCGTATAACAATTCAAATTCTTCTTCTCCAAAATCCTTATATATTTTTCTATTTCTTTCTAATCAAAATAACCTACAAAATAGCTGGTATCCCTAAATTCCATCAAATTGAAGCTTTCCATAACCTTTCAGCAAGGAAAGACATAAAAGAATCTGGCGACAAAGAAGACATAGATGATAGATTTTTCCCAAGGTTTTCAAGCAAATAAGGCACCAAAAAGGAGACAACTAATATAGTGGAGAAGAATTAATCCTGGGATTCTCCCAATACCCAAATCTTTCTCCCTTTTCTCAAGCATGAGATCTGAAGAATATCATCAAATCCTTGAGATATGAGCTTCCAAGGAGTCCAATTCAGTTTCTAAATGCAAACTTTGGATCCCCCCTAATAATATTAATGCAGAGTTTGTTTCTAATGATTGTATGCCAAAAGAATGGCCTTCTAAGACAATCTCCACGGTCAAAGGAGAGCCTTGGTCCTTATAACAATGTCTCCAATTCAAAGACCTTCTCTGTTGTGAGATCTTGATGCCATATGCCACTTTACTGAGTGACTCTTCCTCTCTGCCAAACATTCCCAAAGAAATCCTCTGGACAAATAATCAGAATTCCAAAAAAAGACAACTAGTATGTGGAAAAATTAGACAAAACTGATTGCACTTGAATCAATTTAACTTTGTAGGAATTTATTCTAACAATTACACAGTTGTAAAAAATAACTCTCGGCTCCGAAATTCAACAAAATGGTTTCTACACTAACATTAAGTCAAAGATTTGGTCCTTGATCCTGCAATAGAAGAAGATTATAATATCTGCAATTTGGTAATGAAAAACCATCGAGGAAAAGTGAACTTAAGAACAGAGCCATTCACTTCATTTCATCAAGATTAAAAAATATATATAGTGTTCATAAGCACAATATGCTGTCTATCCACAAACCTCTTCTTGTTGTTGCATATATTGCCGAATCCAATCTGCTTGAGATGGTTGGAATGAATCTAGAGCATCATCTTCTTTATGGCCCTTCATCCTAACAGAAATCTTTTGCACTTTCTCACCAGTATCTGTTAATGGACCAACAGGCGGCATCCAATCTTCCCGTGCAACCGATATGACAGCAACAGAAGCTCCTAATACATCATAAGCAGAGTGCTAGTATTAGAATCAAATAGGGGGCCATTTTATACAACAGGGATACCAAATACATGAGGTCTGAACCATACAATGATCGTTAAACAAGGTTCTAAAAGGACCTAAGATCAATACCTACCAGAATAGCAGACACTTCCAAATAAATGCAATGTGTTTACACTAATTTTTACAAACTCAAAACGCCAAACTGCGTAATCAACATAATTCCACACTACTTGCTCTGTAAAAATTACCATCATTCAAGTGCTGAGAAGTCCCACTTGAAAATTTCAAAGGAAGTTCGTTCCCCGGCAAATTTAAGCATAACCAATCAAGAGCAGCCTCAAATGTAGCATCATCCTACACCATACAAACACAAAACCTTATCAACTCAAATTGATAATATATTTTCATAATCTATCAAAAGTTAAGCAGAATCTCATCGAGTTCAAATAAATGAAACTTAACAAACATGAATTGGATAGAATATTAAATTTTTTAAATTAAAAAATAAAATAAACCAATGAAGATTACTGAATCTTGGGTTAATTTACCTTAAGCGAGGAGAGCCCGAGCTCAATCTGATCATTAGAAAACCCTTCGCAAGAGAGCTTCTCGTATACGGCTCTGAGCTTCTTGGCCTTCTGAGCCTTGGAAAGAGTGTCTTGAGCCGGAGGCGCGGCTGGTTCTGCTGGCCGAGCCGAGTTGAGGAGGAGCCTTCGGAGGCGGTTCTCATTCTCGGCTGAAATCTGTAGGCGCGGACCGGAAGATGATGAATTTTGTTTATTCTTGTTGCTTTGTTGCTTCTGTGGCTTCTTCTTGGGAGCCATTTTTGAAAGAAGTGATCACACAGTAGCTGTGATTGAATGACTGAACTTTGCGCAGATTAATTGTTTTGATTTTCTTTGGGGTTTTTTTAAATTTCACATGTAATGTGGTTCTCCTGGTAATTTTTAAAAGTTCTTTTAATGCAACGCATAGTTTAGGAGTCTAAACTCTAATCCGTTGTATTATTATTATTATTATTATTATTATTATTATTATTATTATTATTATTATTATTATTATTATTATTATTATTATTATTATTATATTATGGAGATAATTTGGGGAGGAGAATTGATTTAAATCATTCAAGCTTTTTTTTTAATTCAAATAAAAGATAAAAATTTTGATTTTTCTTAAAATAAAAAAAGTGTTCACTTTGAGAAGTGGTATGGAGTTGTTGTAGAAGCAAGACATAATAAACGAAATTTTAATTATAAATTCATATTAAGTATTGTTTATTAAATGGCAGCATAATTCCACTCAACGGTCAAGCATGTACCCAAAAAGGCTAGCAGTCAGTCCATATTTGAAACCATTTGATGGGCATGCTAATTGGGAAATTTATGCGATATAGTAAGCTTATTAGCGGAAAGAATATTATAAACAATTAATAATACTTAGATGATCATTGTCAAAATTTGTTACGATTATGGAACATTGATAATCAAGATTAATGAATATCACAACTTGTACTAAGATGATCAATTTTTAACAAAGTTGTTTTCTTATACTAATTTCTTACCTAAAAATTATTTTGCATTTATTACTTATATAGAAATATTAGCATGTATTAATTTTTTATTCTAAATATTAAATTAATTTTTATTCGAAATCAAACTTAAACAAAAAAGTAAATTACTTAATATTTGAAAACTATCATATATTAATATAATTCAGTTTCAGACTGCATCAATTATAAGAAAGTACTAAAGAGAGATTGAATCAAAAGCAAATATGGAATTGATAAACCAAAATAATAATAATAACAACAACAACAACCGTAACAATATAGAAGAAAAATATGATTGGATCTTTGGATGGTGACAGCTTTTATTCAAAGGATAGCTGCCCATGCCAATGTAAAATGAACATTTCGATTTTGCAGTTAGTTTGAGAGAAAAAGATCGGTATTACATTAACTTCACGCCCAACATTCTGTATTTATAATTTGCGTTTGTACTTTGTTCTTTTACTTTTGTGATTCAGTACAAAATAGCAGTTTAAATTGCAGCATAATATGGTATCTATTTTATTGCGGTGCTAAAAAAAAATAATTTTTATGAGTTAAGGTTTTCATATATAAGGTTTTCATCCTTAATTTCATCATGATTTATGTTACCTGTGGACATGACCATAGGCTGAGCCTATCTAGCCAAGATTTATCAAAAGAAAACAAAAAAACAAAAGTTCACTTTAGAAAGTGATATGGGGGGTTGTTCAAGATCAAGCAAAGATTTAGGAAAACAAATTTAATAATTATAGATTATATAAGTATTGTTAATTGAATGGCGACATAATTATTTTCAAACACACTAAAATCGTCTAATTATCAGTCCATGACAACCGTAAATGATAATTGGAAAATTGATGTAAAAGTATGCTCATTCTGATGATATGAGTCTCATGTCTGGAAGAGATCATGATCAATGGTAGATGTGATGACCAACCAAGTATAATTTTGACTAAAAAATCAACAATGTAGACCTGACTGTCAAAATTTGCTACTATTATGGAACATTGATAATAAAAATTGATGAACATCACAACTTAATAATAAGACGAGCAATTTTTGACAAGCTTGTTTTGAATAAAAGTTCAGTTAGCTAGCTAGTGGATCAACATTCAACAAATTACAAATTAATCAAATAAGAGTAAGCAAATTGATATAAAGCTAGTCTAAGTAGGGATGTCAGACACTCGATGGAATACCCAAAGCGTCTAGCAATTGAAAAGGGTCGAACAGAAGGTTGTCCTGATCTTCTGTACTTGTCATGCTCCAGTTCCAATACTTTTCACTTAAAACTTCCCCCTCTGATCCTGCCGCAGGTAGCTCAGCGTACGCCGTATCATCCATTTGAACTTGATCAAGATCAATCTCACATCCTAGTACTTCAGGTAGTGGCGGTGGCGAACATGCAGCAGTGTTCATCAAATGACACGTGTTGACTTGATGATTATCACTCTCATGACTTCCTAGTACTGGCGATAAATTTGCCCTAGGGTTCATCAATTGACCCGTTTGAGCATGATGATCGATACCGTCACTTCCGAGTGCACATAATGTTGGTGCTACATGTGCAGCTTCCATACGCAATTGGCAAATTTGATGATCACTCTCACTAGGGCTCTCGTGGAGAACATTACGGTTTCCAGGAGTACCGATAATTTCATCTCCGCTGGTGCAATATTGAACTTGGGTTCTCTTATCTTCGAGTTTGTTCTTTATTTTACAAAGAACAATATCGCAACAACCAATCAAGGAGTATTCATGCATCATCCATCCTGTCTTCATCCATCCCATCTTCTTCTTATTACCAGTAACTCCTCCTCCAACACTTGCTTTTGACTTTGTCCTGAAAGTAAACGTCTTCTTGAGAGCAATAGCTTTCTTGGTGTGGGTATCAAAAATCTCGACACCAGCTGTCTCACCATGCCAAGTCCCACAAGCCGCAGTCCTCGCAACCCTACTCTTGTTTGTCTTCCTCAACTTTGTAAAACAATACCAAGTCTTCTTTGGATTGTACTTTCGGGTTTCTTGAAAAATTTGCCACGGTGCCATGTCGCCATAGAGATCGCAATCAATCATCCCATAAATATTCCACGCCAATTGTTCTCCCTTAACTCTCTTTTGAAGGAAATATTTCGCAAGCTCTTCTTCGGTGGGGTGAAATCGAAACGCGAATGGCACTACCTGTGCCTCATCTGCTTCCATCACCATCTCCATCTCAATCACTCTCTTTCTTTAGCCGTAAGTTTCACGCCCAAGATTAATGTTAACGGATCTATTATATAGACTTAGGAAACCCCATTTAGCATTTGAAGTTTAATCGAACGGTCTCAAATTCCCTTTAAGCTAGATATATATATATATATTGCATTATATAATATTTACCGCACTATATATCTATTTTTTTAATTAAATACAATAAAACATTATATGAGGACACCATGAAATAACCACTTTATTTTGAGACATCAAGCAAAAAATGTTTTTATAAAAATTTAAACTATTTAATTTATTTTGATACAAAAAAGAGAATAAGTCATGATATATAGAATCAAAATGTCGAGATTAATTGAGAAAATTGAAAGCCAAATTGTAAAAATAAAAAAGAGATGAATAATTAGGAAATTCTCCAAAACAACCTTATTCTAAAATACAGTTTTAAAAATGGGTATTGCTTTATAAAATTTTAATGCCATAGCCTCTCTTTTAGCAAACCTTTTATTTCTACTTTTTTTTAAAATTAAAATAGTTAGGTAATTAATCACATGAAAACACATTTAAACAAAAATAAATTATGTCACTATTATGTACTTAATCACATGAAAATATGTTAAAAAACTTTTTTTTTGGAAATTAGTGATCAAAAAGTGATTTGAATAAATATCTTCTTTTTCATATTTTGTTGTAATAGATATTTTCTTTTTCATTTATAAATCGTGTACGTGATCCTTAACAATTCTTTGTTTACTTTGTTCATGGTACGTTTTCATCTAATAAAATATCAGTCAACTAAATTAATTATATTAGTATATTTACTATTTTCAGAATTATAGGAAAGAACTAAGAATATAATTTTTTAAAAAAACTTTAGTAATTAGTGTAATTAAATATGGATGTTGAAATTATTTTTGGAGTTGACATATCTCCATCCTTCGAGAAATAGCTACTTTCCCAAAACAAATGTCTTAACTCCTATTGAAATAGCAAAATTGAACAAATTTCTCAAATATAGACATAACACTTGACAATGCCATACAATTTTTGACAACTCGAGATCTTTGTAAATGACTAGATATATCCAGTATTATTGCTGGACCGACATTCAGTTAGGTGCTCAATACATGCATACCTAGACTCGTCATTTCGTTTTTTTTTTTAACTCGTTATTTCATCAAATCCAAATGCCATCCCGTAAGTTTATTTGATATTAACTGCGTTTAGTGTTGGTTGCTCCACTGGCTGGTTATTCATATGATTGTCAAGCATCATCAAAAGCATATTATCCGGCAATTTTGATCTAACAATCTGGTTGTAATAGTTATATATATATATATATATATATATATTCGTACAAATTTATATCAATATATATAGCCACCTTGTTTTCATTCTTTATCATAATATTACTATATACTTGTTTTTAGCTATTTGATTGCCCAGCGTAGATAGCCATGGTATCCCAATGTATCGATACCTAGTTTACTGGCATATTTGTTATTCAAACAGATATTTTTCAACTTAACAAAAAAAAAAAAAAAAATTTGAGACCTTTGAATCCAAGATTAAAGCCTTAATATACTGAAAATAACACTCGATCTATTCAATCTTCTCTTCAACAAGTTTCCTTGTGCCACGTAAAATTGCTTATAACAATGGAAATTGATAAATCTCTGACATTATTCCAAACAAAAACCCTCCAAAAGAACTGATGAAACTTGTTGCATGCAGCCGATTTTTAATTTATTGGATCAAATAACATTTCACTTTTAGCCTTCAATAAAGTCAGAGGATGCACTTACCTAGGTAGCTGCCAATTAATTTTGTCGGTTCCACTAAGGTCAATCAATTCACTAAACTTACATATAGCCCTTATCATGAAAGCCAGCGATTAGCACTGTTCATCTATGCCGTGGAAAGCTGAACTTCAACTTCATGGGTTATGAATACTCTCATTCAATCTTTTGTTCTTTCCAAGTTCCAACTCAAAATTTAGCTCTTTTAAACAAGAGATAAAAGTCCCCATTTGTTAGTATTACTAGAACCGGGAAAGCCAATATAATACTATAAATGTAGAATAAAACATTATCCTTTTTATATTATCAAAATAGAAAAGTAAACTAACCAATTATATAAAATACATATAACATTAATCAATCAGTAAACCAAATGAACAATATTTATACATTATATTCTACATGCAGCTAGATCCTCCAAACCATAGGCAGATCTAAGAATTTTACCCCTTTACTTTTACTAGATTATAACTATGCCCTCATTTAAAAAAAAAAAGCCTTACATAGACTCCTTTATCATACATGAACTATATTATTTGTAAAATATATTTGATAATTTTCAATAAATTTGTATAATAGTTAAAAACAAAGTTGAGTAGAAATTTAATTTGTAAGATATACTTGTAGATCTTTGAGTTAGAAGTTGAATTTGAATTTTGGATTATAATACAAATTTTTGATGTTATAAATAAAGATATTGTTTTATAGCATTGACAACGGTATTATACAACATATTCAAAATATGAATTATTCTTTAAAGGACAATTAATATGTATTTATCAAATAATGATAAAAAAATTGATATTAATATTAATATTTTGATTTTGATTTGTTATATTAAGCTCTATTTAAGATATGTGGGTGGGGTTGGGGGTGGGGGGGTGGGGGGGTGTGCGTGTGTCTCTATAAACATATGTGTGTATGTATATAAAATATATATTCTCCTACCATCAGGTTTATTGACAAATTATAAAGGTTCCCCTCTTAAAAAATTTGTGAGCCCAGCATTGCTCCAAACCTTAGACAAAATTAAGTTAGTAGGGATCCTTGTTTATTGAATTTACGAGTGAAGAACCTGAAAATGAGAAAAAACTTGAAACCAGATCTTCACTAGCAAATGAATACAACAAGTATAGTTCTCCATTACAATCTAATTAAAGACTCATCACTTCAACAATACATAGCAATATTTCGGTTCATAATGGAAACATTCCTAAAAATGAAGTCCAAAAGCATCAAGTGATGTTGATGCACGATTTCCGGACGGCCGGGAAGCGGGTCGGAGCTTGGGTCGTACGTCGGGTCCAGTCCTGCGAGCAAAGAAAAACAGTCAGGGGTGCCGGCGGTGGTGCCGGCGAAGACCTTCCGACGCTCAAGTCAGTTTCTGGCACTCCGGAATTTTCTGGGAGAATTTCCTAGAGAGAGAAGCTCTCAAAAGTGAAGGAAATCTAGAGAGAGAATAAGTTCAGAAAAGTGTGCATACCTTGAGCAATAATTCGGAGGGTTTATATAGGAGTCAGGATGGGCCATTGTGGGACCCAGATAATGGGCTACAGTAATGGGCTTACTGTATCAGAATTAATTGAGCCAAGATGGGTCATTGCGGAATCCAGACAATGGGTCCAAATACTGGGCTTCAGTAATGGGC
This sequence comes from Boswellia sacra, assembly GCA_013180625.2. Lineage (NCBI taxonomy): Eukaryota > Viridiplantae > Streptophyta > Magnoliopsida > Sapindales > Burseraceae > Boswellia > Boswellia sacra. The sequence continues at coordinate 167,820 of SNVD02003159.1, forward strand.
TTACTGTATTAGAAATAATTGAGCCCAATATTGTTATGGCCATAACAATAGTCCCCCCAGGCCCAAGTTGACCAATGGGTCGGCGTAGGGACTATTTCTGGGCTATAAATTAAATGTGTTAGGGGACCGGCCCAAAGATGTGATTCATTAAACCCTAAATTGGTGCTTTATATAAGACACAAGTGTTCGTGAATAGGGTTTACTCAAAAATAGGAGAGGGCACCTTGGAGTCGAGCAGTGTAAGTGACCCCGACAAACAGAACTTTTCAATCTGAGCCAGAATTTTCCAGCCGTCACAAGTGAGTACTTTTTTTTTTTGTGTATATACTTCGGAATGCAAGGATCAGGTTTAGTTTTTGTGCTTATTAATGTCTTGTGTGAGAATATACCATGCTTGCATGTGCTTTCCCCTTGCGGATTCGTGTGTGAAAGAAGAAGACACATGCATGTGTATTCGGGCATGAAGGAAGAAGAGATTCAGGGGTGTGTTCGGGTGTGGAGGAAGTCCAGCTCGCTTGGGCTAGCGGCGTGCACAGCAAGCCCGCGTGGGCGAGCTGCTACGCACGCAGGGGCTGCACTAGACGCAACTGTTGCTCGCGATGGCGAGCAGGCCACAACGCGCGGGTGAGCAGGCCACAGCGCGCGGGCGAGCAGGCCACAGCGCACGGGCGAGCTGCGAGGCCCTGCGAGGCCCTGCGAGGCCCTGGGCGCGCGGGCTGCGCTGCATGGGGCATGCAGCGTTTACGCAGCATGCACGGACCCCTCCGAAGAAATTCGGATTAATGCGGGGGCGTCTCGGCAAATTTTGAAATTTTACTTTTTAACTGTGGGGGTGTTGCTGAAAAATTTCAAAACTTTTATTTAAAATCGCGAAGGTGTTTCTGCGAATTTTCAAACCTTCATTTTTTCTCCGCGGGGGTAATTCTGCGAACTTTCAAACCTTCATTTTTTTCCTCCGCGGGGGTGTTTCCGCGAATTCTCAAACTTTTATTTTTTCTCCGCGGGGGTGATTCTGCGAACTTTCAAACCTTCATTTTTTTCTCCGCGGGGGTGTTTCTGCGAATTCTCAAACTTTTATTTTTTCTCCGCGGGGGTGTTTCTGCGAATTTTCAAACTTTTATTTTTTCCTCCGCGGGGGTGTTTCTGCGAATTTTTGAACTTTTATTTTTTCTCCGCGGGGGTGTTTCCGCGAATTTTCAAACTTTTATTTTTTCTCTGCGGGGGTGTTTCCGCGAATTTTTAAACTTTTTTTTTTCGGGAGCTATTTTGGAGAACTTTCAATACAATCCCCTAGCATTTTTGTTCTTTCACCTCTTCCCTCCCTCACTAGACTTGGTTTGATGACTAACGACCCCTCTTTGACTGTGCAGATGGCTAGAGTTAAAACCACTGTAAAAGTGCTACGGGGGGAATCGAGTCATCAAACCCAGTCTTCCAGGGACAAGGATCCTGTGACCAACCGTAAAGAAGTTAACGAGTTTTACCAAAACTTCTTCGGTCAGGATCGTGAGCTAGGACAGAATTCTGGAAACCACAAGGTGGTAGATACTGAGGGGGATAGCGACTGGTCGTCCTCTACTTCCTCAGATAGTGAACCAGAGGTTGAAAAGCGGTGGGAGGCCGACCACATTGATAACCAACTCCCGGGCGATCGATTAAAAATATATAGAACCCATTTCCTTATCCCGGCCTCAGTCATCCTGTTCCTTTCAAGGAAAGATGATCGGTGGAGTAGGCCACCAGGAGGTGTCATTGGTTTAAGCCTAGAGTTATTGAGAGCTGGTCTCCGGGTGCCTTTTGATAACTATGTACGTCGTATGCTCGACGCTATGGGCATCGCCCCTACCCAACTGTCGGCCAATGGATGGAGACTTCTGATAGCTTTCCAAAGTTTATTCAGAAGTGCGGGCCTTGGTGATCCTACCACCAACCATGTCAAGCACATTTTTGCCATTCACCCACCGAATGGTGAGAAAACGGGTTACCATTATATATCCCAGCGAGGGAAGACAGATGACCCCAACTGCCTTTTTGGCATCCCCTCCCATGTGAAGGAATGGAAGTATAAACAATTCTGGTGTGGTGGCGGTTGGAAGTATCAGGAAGGTGCTCGTCCAAAGGGGGAGAAGTTGAGGATCAGGAGGCGTTTTGGTTTTTGTGGTACCATATTATAATGACTCCTTATCTGACTTTGTTATGACAACTCTTGATCAACTGACATTCTTTTCTGTTTTTATTGTAGCTCTTTGGACCAAACGTCCGCTGTTATCTCAGAAAGAGAGAGACGACTTGCAAGTGGTACTCAAGCTACCCGTGGACTCGAAGAACGTGCATAGCCTCACTGATCGGGAGCAGTTGGTCCGTCTTGGCTTATCACCTCCCATTCCTCCGGAAGGTAAGCTTGATCATTACATTCCGATCTTACTTCATCACACATGTGCTTGTTGTCTTACCAGTTTTATTTTCACGCAGGACTATTTCCTTTACACCCTACCAAGAAGCAATTCGCTCAACTTGTAGCCAAGATGCCGCTTAAGCCCTTTACTCATGACAGACCCAGTTCTTCCCAGAAGAAACGGAGCGGAAGTCCTCCAACTCTTGGACCTCCGAAGAGGAGAGCTAGTGGTCACAAGGAGATTCCCGTACGGAAGCCGGTTCCTGATAGGTCTGCTTCTGTTCAGCTTGCGGATGAAGTGGCAGCTTCGAAGCCTACTGGGAGCAGGTCACCCTCAGTCTCTCAACTACCCAAGCGCTTTACCTTTGACAGTACGGGCTTTCAGAGTGGCTCAACATGCGGAGACTACCTTCGGGAATTGTCTTAAAATGCTGCACGCCTCATGCCTACCAATGTCTTTCCAGAAAATGTAGAACTTACATACTTTGATGCGATCGCCGTCGGGATGGGCATCATACTTCAGGTTAGGTTTTACTAAGACCCTTTCTTCTCCCTTTTTTTTTCTTTTTTTTTTTATATACTTTTGAAAGTCATGCCTTATCTCTTTTCCTCCCTTTGCCTTTCTTT